>JAVQJL010101370.1:0-15550 GCA_036024295.1 Nannoperca obscura | reverse complement strand
ACCCTCTGCAGACTCAGGCTCATGCTGAAGACATGCTGCAGTACTCCACAGAGCTGAGAGGCACAGGCTTTAAGCACCCTCGGGCTGACACCGTCAGGTCCTGCAGCCTTCCCAGAGTGGAGTCTCCCAGCTGTCTTCTCACATCGTCCGCTTTGATGTTCATTGTAGTAGCAGTAGGGCGAGGGGGGACTTCTGGAGGAGGCAGAGCACAAAGAGGAGTACCAGGTGTGAAGAGGTTGGGATCAGCAGGGGGTGAGGGCACAATTGTGTCAAATCTGTTGAAAAACAGATTCAGTTCATTGGCCCTGTCCACTGTGCCCTCAGCTCCTCCACTTCTAGCTGATTTGAAACCAGTGATGGTCCGCATGCCTTCCCAGACCTCTCTGGTGTTGTTTTGCTGGAGTTTCCTTTCCAGCTTCCTCCCATATTCCTCCTTTACCTACATATTGCACGATTTATTGAATTTATTGAGAGGTTAAATGGAAAATATTGTCATTTTCTCTTGAAATAGTGCTCTTACCTGGTTACCCTTGTTCTAACCTTAAGCTTCCAGTAGTCCCCAGTAAGCAACAGAAAGTATTTATAACCAAATTAAAATTCTTTATCAGCTTTGTTCTTTTAATACCCAGACTGCCTTTCAATTACTTCTTCAACTTCTGTCGTTCTGCTATAAAGCAGCAGGAAAAGGACCCAAATGCAGACCGGATGGTGTAGATTAAATTTATTTAAGACTTAACAGTAACTTAACATACAGTATGAGGAGAACGGGCATGAGCGCACAGCAAACACATGGGCAAAACCAAACACACACATACATAATGAACCAACAAGGGACAAAGGGAAGGATCAGATACAGGTGGGTGACGAGACACAGGTGAAAGCAATCAATTAAGGAGGGAACCAGACAAAGACAGGAAGTCAGAAGAACACACAAACAGAAGAACACAGACTATAAAATAAAACAGGAAATGGGGAGACAGGACAAAACGTGACAAACTTCAGCTGACAATTCAAATGCTTTAAAATGCCTGAAAGGTGAATTATCTTATGATGTATGAACACTTAACTCTTTTTAACACTTACGCTTATCAAATGAATATTTAACTCTGTTTAGCTCTTACACTGGTGATGTAACTGATCTCCAAACTTCTTTCCAGAACTGAATTATGATGACACTTTTCACTGCTTATACCACAACTGACACCATCTTTTTTCAGTTTGTGCACTTAAACTTAAACTTGGACACTAACTCCTTTCAGCACAGAAAAATTAAGCAGATTTCAGCAGACCAAAGCGAGTTAAAAACACATGGAGATAATGGCTCCTCTCTCTCCACAGGCTAAGGATGTGACGGGGAAAGCACGTTGTAGGACTGAAAAGCAGGTTCTTAGACACCAGGATTGTTCAAAGGTTTTATTTTACAGTAGCTGAAGGTGAGGATGGAGACGTGGGCTGGAGGCTGGAGACCAAAAGTGGCAGAGGGCTTCAGGGTCTGGGATGGAGACGTGGCAGAGGAGGGCAGTGTGGAGGAAGGCAGGCAGTAGGAGTGGACCGAGAGAGCAGGTGGCTGAACAGGGGCAGGCGAGTGGAAGAGAGGTCAGCCTAGGACACAAGAAAGCATTTTAGAAGAACAGTCATCAAAATGAATCAAGAACTTCACTTTTGAGCCAAGCATAGTACCACTGAACATTCTGGAAGTGAGTGGAAGAGAAACCAGGGTTGATAAACTGCAGGCTGATGAACTGATGAGAGGCAGGTGAGCAGACGGGGAGAAGTGATCTGATTGTAGGCAGGTGTGTAGAGCAGAGCAGGGAGGCAGGACAGCGAGGAAGGCACAGCCTCACCCATGGTAACACAAACAGAAACACAGACAGACAAGGGAGGACAGGGAACACAGGGAAGGGGAAAACATACAGGAAACACCAGTAAAACAAAGTGACATGGCACAAGCCATGACAAAGGAGGCTCAAAATGGATCCAAGGATACTCTACATCTTCTCCAGGTGCACAAATGAGAGTGTCTTGACTGGCTGCCTCACTGCCCTCAACCATAAGGCTCTACAGAGGGTGGTGAAAACTGCACAGCACATCACCAGGACAGAGCTGCCACCCATGGAGGACCTCTACATCCAGTAGTGTTGGAAGAAGGCCAACAGGATCATCAAAGACACCAATCATCCCAGCCTGCAGCCTCCTGTCCCGCACCACCAGGCTCAGGGATAGCTTCATCCTTCAGGCCATAAAACTGTTGAACTTTTAAGCTTGTTACTATAACACTTTACTCACACCACACTGGCACACTTTACCTTTATACTACTGTTCCTCGGTGTTACTACTTGTTTACATATATATATTTATACTACATGTTTATACGTGTACACATTGCATCTGCATTACCTGTCTACATCCTGTTCTTACCTGTCCATAACGGGTTCTCATTACGCAAATACATTTCCTATATTACTACACAACCTATCTAGATTACAGTGTATTCATTATATCACGTACAGCAGTCTACCACAGTATTACTGGTTGTAATATATTTTAATTATTTCTATTTTACATTGTATCCCTATATTTTAACTTTTGCCTTATTTATTGTCTTAAGGCTCTTTTCTTTCTCGCATGATTTTCTTCTTTCTCGCATTGTTTGGAGGCATCCTGAGAACCAAGAATTTAACTGACTGCTTCACTGTAATTGTTGTGCATATTAAATAAAGGACTTGAACAGACAGCTAAGCTAACAGAAGCTTCAATCACTATAACAATTATGGTGTTGTTCTTGGAGCAGCTTTATTACAGGCCACTGACTGGAGCCCAATATGGCTACTTTCTTTTTGTGCACTGATAAATACACCAGCCAGCTAAGCAGCCTGCCACATTTGAGGTGTGCATTTATTCGGTCACTTCAACAAACAATAGGAGTGGTTTTATTGACTCACTGCAAGCAAGGGGAGGGATAAGCACTGCAAAACCCAGTGACTTACACGTATACTAATATAGAATACAATACACATACACACACAATAAGTCAGAGCAATCAAGCTGTCTTTGGAAACCTACAATGAATAGAAATGTGCTTGTGTTTGAGCTGAAAAGAGAGATAAGAGAAAATGTATCAGGTTTAAGTCAGAATAAGGAAATATGTCAAAGCACAAAGTGCGCTATGAGAAAAATACACATTCACCAGTCATTTTTATTTTAAATCATTTTGATTCTAGTACTAGTAGTAGCTCAATCCCTGAACCTGCTGACTGCAACAGTGCATATTGAGCATTGCCTTGAAGGTCTAACTCTTCAGCTCTGTTTCAAACTCAGTTTTTAATCCTGTGTTCCCAGTTTAAGGTTGGAAATGGAAATGGAAAATGTAATCTCTCTAAGGTTTGGGTTTGCCCCAGTTCTCCTGCCAGTTAGACACGTTCAAAATACCTTCAGGAGCACAAACCACCTCACCTGCACTCCATCGAATGTAAAAGGAACTGTGGTTCTACTGCGATCCCCTTTCAGATGTTTAGAATTTAGAAACAGTGTCAGCATTACATAGTATATCCACCAGAGAACACTGACAAGTTGATTTTTCAACTGTAAAATATCTAGTACTGTATGTATGTTGATCACAATAATAATAATAAAATCTAAGTGATCTATATCAAGATTGTTAGTTTATGTTATGTGTTAATGTTAAAGGGTTACTTTAAGCCAATATATTATCTGAATTTTAAATTATCCCAAATTTTGATATCAGTGTTGGCCACAAAAATCCAGTATCACCTGTATTTATCTGTTCATCTAGTTTGTCCATTGAATGTAAATACAGGTTAGTAGTTGCTTGCTAGCTTTAGCATCATTAACAACTAACATTTGCAACCTACTTAGTCTGTTTGCCTTTTCACTGACAGAAAAATGGAACGTGGTATTAGAACAAACAAATTTACATCATACTGATGTTAATTTCAAAACAAATTTCCAGGTTAATTTCCTTTAACTTACAATACAGTTCCGGTTGTATTTACATTTACTTTGCACTCACTTGCACAGCTCTTCTTTTTATCATTATTGTAAATTTTCTATTTAGTGGTTTTATAAAAACGTTTCTGTATATATCTGCTCTTGTTGGCACCCACGCACCAAAACAAATTCCTTGTATGTGTAAACATACATGGCAATAAACCTGATTCTGATTCTGATTCTAATGCCAACAGGTTTGTTTATTCTTGCTTTTCATAATATTTGCACATGGCAACAATGGTATTGTTAAGGTTAGGGAAATAATGTGCTCATGGAAAATAAACTATGGAAAAAACTAGGAAACTACAGCACTTGGTTATGGTTAGAGTGTAATTGTGGTTAGGCAATGAAAGCTATTCATTAAGGTTAGGAAAAGATACTATTGACAGTTATAAAAAAAAAAAAGATTTCAGGTCTGTAATAGAACACGTTCCTCCTCGCTACAAAGGGCACACTTCTTCCTGCATTGGCACTGAACCTTGAGCAAACTGTGAGCTGTGAAATGCAATGGACGTCATAATACTGGGCTGAAAAGCTGCAGGTCAGTACAGTGGGAATCTCATGTAGAACTCACTATGTTGATACATTTAACCTTGATCTAAATAGATCTGCTTCTCCCCTGAACCTCAATGATAGTGCCAAGTAGGGGTCTTGGACGTTTATGATGCAGCTGCAAAGTTGCCATAACTTGTCAAGCTGTGAAGAATTTTTGGCCTTCTGTATTGCGTCCTATTCATCAGTCTGCTGCTGGCCATGAGCTGTGGCTGAGTAGATGGAGAGGGAGGAAGACACTCTCTTGACAGCTGAGACTGCTTTGACAGCACAGATAAACAGATCACTGCAGCTCTGCTATAATATCTGCATGCTCATCATGTACTGCATATAAAATAACCCTTTCCTTTAAATGTACTATATAGAAATTCAGAGGGTATCTTTGTCAAAGTGAGGGGCACATTTATAGAAGCTGATCCTTTTTTGATCCATTTCTCCATTTAAGAGGGATGACTTAGAAAGTAGGCTTTAAGCCATTTTTGCACTGATCTGGATTATATTGCTTCTCAAAGAACAGAATTTGTCTATTTTGAAAAATAGGATCATATGTAAGTAGAAAGTTGAAGAAGTACAGAATTTTTCACTTTGTATTGAATAATTTATTTAACCTTTTAACCAGTAATGTAATACAATAAGATTGTATTTTCTAAAGAATACTTGGAAAAGTTGGTGGTAATATTTTATGTTTTGTATTTATAATTATCCACTAAAGAAGTAAAAAAGTAGATGATGGTAATGTTATCGTGTCTGCTATTTATTATGTATTTATGGTGATCTATAAGTCACATGAGCAATTTGCTATGTATGAGTGCCTCAAAGTTAGAAATTTGTTTTTTTTGTCACTTTAGCGGTGTGGCTCTAGAGATGACAATGTCGATTGGTTGGTTGGCTGGTTGGTCAGCCCTTCACTTTAGTCCAGACAGAAATATCTCAACAATGCCTTGTTATGAAATTTTGCACAGACATTAGTAGTCCACAGAGGATGAATTCTAATGACTTTGATGATCCCCTGACTCTTCCTCTAGCGCCACTATGAGGTTGACTTTCCTGGGTTTTACTGAAATGTCTCGACAACATAAGATGGTTTGTTCTTCAGGATGACTTGTAATAACTTTGGGGATCCTCTGACTTTTCATGTAGCACCAACAATGGGTCAAAGTTTTTATTTGTCCAAATACTTTAGTATTAGTATTGTGAAAGCCCCCAGAAACAACACTGGGTTGTGAGGCAAATTTGGCATAGTGGTCAAAGTCAGTATTGCAGGATCACATGATGCACACTGGCCCTAAAAATATGTTTCCACATACACAATCATTACAAAACAAATGGCTGTAAAATAATGACTTATTTTATCTGAGCATCACAAACACCCAATATGACTCTTTATCAACAAGTTCTCCAAATTATTTGACAAAATACTTTCATCATGTGTCTGTGCCATCCAAAACCGTTACAAATCCCAGTTCAGAAATAAATCTGTTTTATGATAACGCTGTGGTTAATGTTTGGTTAGGTTTAGGAATAAAAACAACTTAGGTAGGTTTAGAGAAAGTCAAAAATCAACCACTTGATCAAGGTTAGGGATTTATCATGGAAACGGGGGATGAACAACAGTCCCTTGTTTTGTTGACCTATCTATCCACCCCAACCTCCTCCCTAGGTTGACTTTGTCGCTATATAATAACTTCACCCGACTTCCTCATTTGCGCTCGATGGACAAGAGCCACAATTTATGGCATGGTCGTAGATTCTTAGTCTTGTTTTGTCTGACATCAGAAATGTTTGTATGTCTCTTGTAAAATATGATGAATTCAAACTCCTAGTTCTGTATCCAGGAAATATCTGAAGGTCTGTTATCTGTCTGTACCTGCTTGCTGCCTCCCCTCATCTTCTCAAGGACCCTACCTCTGGGTTTGGCAGCAGTTGTCTGTATCACATAGTGAGGTCACATTGGGAGTCATTTTGGCAGCTCCTGCCTTCAGAGCTTGCCAGTCCTTTCCTCAGCCACTGGTACACTCGGCCAAACAGAGAAATGAAGCATGTTATCTGTAACTAATACTGTCCATCTCTGCTGTGGGATTATCTGACATCTCAGCCTGAGCTCTCTGCTGTATGCCATCCACTGTGGGAAATGCTGCTGATCTACCTGAAAGACCAACACAAATGGCATACAGCTTTACAGTCAAGGAAGCTGTAAACCTGTTGATATTTTAATCAGCAGATTAGGGCATGGCATTGCAAGACACTAAGCTTCTTGGGGACAAACCAAGAAATGGCAAACCACCTGGAATCTGACCTGGAGATACCACGAATAATCAGTTTGATTTGATGTAAAAAAAAATAAAATAAAATAAAAAGTGATGCTTTGCATTTGTATTAGATTATTTTAAAGCGTTGATGTTTAAAATGACATTTGTTCTCATTTACTTCTCCAAAGGCTCTCTCATGAATTAATTAATCTTTTCACAGCAGATTCTGTCTGAGAGTCACCTCTTTCTTAGAGTCAGCTACACCAACACAAGTAATATCTCCATGGACAAAAAAAACAAACAGTGAACATTCATATCTTCCAGGCATGCAGTTGACAAAACTGCAGATCAGTGGGTGTCGATTTATTTACCCAACACATCTAAGTCTAAGCTTGAAGTCAAATAGAGCTTCCAAACTCACAGTTTGTTTATGTGTGTTGCAGAGTGATGCCCTGGGGAAGGCTACGCCATCCTCTGTTATTCCTGTTTGTGTGGCTGCTGTTCCAGGGCTGAGGACATGCTGGTTATAACACACAAAATTGCTCGAAAAATGTTCTCCAACTCAGGAATGTGAAAGAACAAAACATTGCCTTATGATAAATCCTCTGCGAAAGTATAATCAACAGCGTCCTGTGTAGTAGGCCCATTAGTAATAATAACAGCAGTTATATTTGGTGCTGTATTGATTGCATTCATGACATCCTTACATGAGTGCACCATACGCTAGGAAGACTGATTTGGCTTACCGGCAGTGGTAAAGTGGGGTGGTGTCAGTTCTCGTCTGTCACCAGGTTTTTGACAACGAAGAGGAATGTGTGGAATAAAAAAGACAAATTTTGGTTATTCTGCACTGATTTTGAGTGCAATGCTAAATTGGTATAGTATTCTTTCAAATGTCATGTCACATACAAGTGTTAACAAAACCATTTTTTAATATAATTAGATTTTTTTCTTTATTTTAAATAAAATCCAAAAGAGGTCCAGGCACATGGTACAAGTCATACAGACAACCTACCTTTCTACACAGGGTACAAACATATATAATAGCCTCGATATAAATACATTTTGACTTTAAATATGTAACAGAAATCAACAAAAAAGAATAGAAAATAGAACTTAACATAATCTTAACATAGGTTACCATTTTACTGACAGGTTTTACTCTTTTTTTTTTTTGGTAGCTTTTATTGGTATGAGTTTTTTGGCATGAAAGATTATAGAATTCAGTAGTTGCTAGGAGGATTTTTACACTCCAACAGCTGCCTCAGGGTCTTTATGCAGGTCGCTGTCTAGAGAACCTTAACATCCACCCAAACAGTGTAAAGAATAAATAGAATAAGTTGACATTTTTGAATATGAAACTTTCCCACAAACACGGGACCAAACTGCTTTGAATGTTCTTGTGTGAGGCCCAGTGTCAAACTGAAGCTCAACAGTGCTAGATGTAGCATTTTTACTTAAAGTAGTGTTTAAAAGAAAGGGGCTAACTATGCTGTATATTTTTAATAAAAACTGTGCTATTTTATAATAACAATATCATGAACTAGTGTAATAATGCAAATAAATATAACTTGATTCATTTAAAGGAATAAATGATAACAAATTTACAAAGCATGAAAAATAAGAAATTTCTTGTACATACGAACACTATAAGAATTTCTTGTGTATACAAACACTATAAGAATACATTTGCACCTAATTTCAATGTACCAGCCATCAGAAAAACAAAGTGAGGTTCTCAGCATGACAACAGATTGTCCTTTCATGTATGAAGTCTGTGTGAGAAACTGCCTGTCACTTTCTCCATGTGTTCTGAGAAGCTGTAGCTGTGCTCTCCCTCACAGCTGTTGTTGATTTGAAAGTGTAGAACGGTGTTCATGATCAGTATATATCCTATCCTGCCCTTCATGGTGACAAATTTTCAGGTGGTTGCTGATTACAATGTGCTAATAATGAAATCATAACTAGGAAAGGCAATGTCTATTTATATGTATAGCACCTCTCAATTCAAGGTAATTCAAGGTGCTTTACAGACAATGAAGAAAATCAATTAAAAGAGAAGACTTCTAGGATTTTAGCAGGAGATATCACATGAATAGAAAATAACAATGGGCCTAATACTGACCCTTGTGGTACACCTAAATTAGTGATCAAACAGAAGAAGCTGCAAAGCTTATCATAGTTTGTTGCACAAAAAAGAAATAAACTTTTCTCATTAGTATCAAATTTTAGTATCAATTTTTCAAAGTGTCACAACCTGGCTCCACAGCCGATGACAAGGAGGGGGAGATCACACAAAAGTTGCTTATAATCAATCATAGTTTATTACAAGAATATCATCCAGACAAAGGAATAACCTCACAAGTCAAAGACGCATGCAAAGATGAGGAAGGAAGCCGAGTCTCTTCCTCCTCGCTGGCTTCTATCCAAGTCCAGAACCAAACACCAGATGAGAACAGCCATCCCTGTCGGATCACCTTCTGTGCTTTAACAGTCTCAACAATATGCGCGCAGCATGAGAGTTCCACCAGAGATGTGCCCCCTTCCAATCTCTTCTCAACTCCTTAAGTACTCCAAGTTCCAACTCGTGCAGGTGCATTGCATCAGTCCTCCTTATCAGCTCCACCCCTAGCTACCTGCAGAAGGAACACACGCACACAGACACGCACACACAAAGGACAAGACACTAGGCATCCAGGTGCCACACTGGGGCCTTCACATAAGTAAGATCACAACCGAGGAGGGATTTTTTAAATACATTCTCATTATTGAAAGACCTGAAACCAAACTGAAACAGTTTATATCAACCATTGCTGGATAGGGTGATAAGATGGACAGCATGTATGTATATCTGGATGTAAGTATGTACATTGTGTCCTGTCACACTTGGAACAAACATAATACCTTCCAAGTTATTTAAGAGGAAGACAAACTTTCAAGCAATAACTTAAATTGTTTGAGCTCCTATGTCTTGTTTTCAACCCCACACATTTTTCTGCCGTACATCTGAATCCTGCAGATCATGCACATTGTATGCCCCTATAGATCTGTTTATGTTTCATAACATATAATTGAACAGTAATGTCAACTCTTGGACCCCCAACCAAACTGCACACAAGACCTTTTCTATAGAAGACCCTCTTTCGCTGAATAGATCATCAGTTTAATGACTGTCTTCCAGGACTTAGAAGATGAAGGGGAAATTTAATGTGGGCCTGTGATTGTTAAGGATTTCAGGAACAAGGATGAGCAGGGTTTTAATCTTTGCTCCTTTAACAGGCTGAGGGCACAATACCAGAGGACGTAGAAGTATTAATGAGACCTAACAGAAGGGGACCTGTTGAAAAGGAGCCCCATAATGAGCTTAGCATTGAGAGTGTAGAATAGCCAAAGTATGGGTTTAGTGGCAAGTAGTAATTTGTTGAACGTATCTAGAGATACTGTCTAGGGAGTAAGCAGAGGGACAGGGTCGCAGGGGACAAGAAGAGCATAAGGAACAGGAACCAGAACTCTGATTATGTAAATGTTAATCATATTTGATGAGGTTAATTTGTGATTAAGGGAATTGCCAAGTCTGTTGACATTAAACAGAGGGCTGAGCACAAGGGAGGGTCTAAGATTCATTTGAACATGTCATAAAGGAAATTATGGATGTCTTTCTGTTTTCTGGAGTGTTTGTTGAACTACACTGTCACAATAACAGGCAATTCCTGGTTTCATTTTCATTGTCTGCTTTCCCCCCCCCCTGCTGTGTACTAACTCTCTCTCATTTCAGATCCTGCTGTTCCCTCCTGCCCTGTATTTTCCCCTGTGTTCCTGCCATTCCCCATTACCTGACCTCCCCTGCCCACCTGCACACCTGTTTCCATTTCCCCATCAGCCCAGTTGCATATATACTGTATGAACAGTATATGCTGCCTTCTGCCTTAGCGTTCCAGCCATTTTCTCTGCCTGGCTGAGCTCTTTTATATGACCCCCTGTCTGCCTGGTTTTGACTTTTGCCTGTTTTTGACCGTGAGTAAACTTGAGCTGTGCTTTTGAGTTCAAACCTGAGCCTTTACATACACACATATATTCAGTTCATTCATCTATTTTCCTTGATCCCTATAATATATTCAACTTTTACAGACACAAGCTCAAATGTAGTAATGCACTGTTGTTTCATGATGTAAATCATTATGAAAAACTTTTTAGATTTGATAAATTAGGGTAGGAATATTAATAATATGACTGAATTCAGTAGTATTTGATGTTTGCTTCTATAATATTACCTGACTGGTTGAAAACCCCATAGGTGATTCCCACAGGGGAATGTTTATCCTGCAAACAATAAAACAACATATCATAGAAATTACTCATATTAATCTTTGCCAGTCTGCAAATAGGTGTTTTATTTTATGTATTTATGTTGTAGGTACCATAGGGATTGGCAGTATCAGCTCTTACTTGCATTTGAAGCAACTTTCCAAGTATCACTCTCTGGAGAAATGGAAATGTTGCCACTATAATTGATGAAAAATAAAGGGAGATGAAAAACTGTTTTTTTGGAGAGTAGTGAAGGTGCAGTATGGAATCACTGGTGCTGCAAGGTACAGTAAGTCAATTCTAATTAAAAGTTTCTGCCAAACCAGTGGATGCATTTAAGGTTGGTGGGGGCAGATTTTATCACTAACCCTAAGACAGGTGCAAATCAGTCAGTAGTACCCATACGAGCTCTCACAGAACATTTCAGATCCGGGCACAAATCTGAAAAGAGAAAATGAGTGAAAATAGTGACTGCAGTTGCTCATCATTTAGTTTATATTAGCTTGTATTTGGATCATGAGCATGCTTAACTGAAACAAATTTCACTAAGCACTAGCTTTGCACTTATTAACATTTGTACAAATGATCTGGAAATGTGATATAAATCTGATGTAATGAAACAGTGCTGGAGTATTTATGTTATGTTAAAAATAAGTAAGTGAAAGCTGCACTAATCAATATTTTTATAGTAATAATTGGTCAAAGAATTATGTGCAATGTGAAGTGTTTGCTCATAGTGACAAGCCCACAGAGAATTATCACCCAAATCTGCAGTTCCAGTTAGGTCAAATCATACATGACAATAATACTGCTCACCACAGCTATGCAGACGATTTACTTAGCTCTTTCACCAAGTGACTATGTTCCCTTAGATTCACTCTGTCAATGCTTAAAACAAGGAAACATCTGAATGCAACTCAATTTCCTTCAATTAAAAAAAGACAAAACAGAAATCATTGTTTTTGGCAACAAGGACGAAAGAATGAAAGTTATTCCTCAGCTTGATTCCAGGGTTATGAAGACAAAAACACAAGTTTGAAATCTTGTTTTAATTGACTCAGACCTGAGATTCAGCAGCCACATCAAGGCAATAACTAAATCTGCATTGTATCATCTCAAACTAATAGCAAGGCTCAGAGGTCTCATGTTCAGACTTAGAGAAACTCATGCCTTCATTTATAGCAGAGTGGACTATTGTAACAGCCTCTTGTCTGGTCTTCCCAACAAGACTCATTCAGAATGCTGCTGCCAGAGTTGTAACGAGAACCAAGAGAACTGAGCACATTCCTCCTGTTCTCAAATCATTACACTGACTTCCTGTTACTTATAGAATAGATTTTAAAGTGCTGCTGCTAGTTTATAAATCGCTCAGTAATCTTGGTCCAAAATACATCTCTGAGCTCCTTGAAGAATATAAGCCTAGTAGGGCACTTAAATCATTAGGAGGCAGTCAGCTGGTTGTACCTCGAGTCTGAACCAAACAGGGTCAAGCTGCTTTTAGCTAGTATGCTGCACCCCGATGGAAACAACTTCCTCTAGATCTCAAATGCACCACGACTTTAGCCATTTTCAAAACAAACTAAAAAACTTGTCTATTTCCCTTCACATTTGCATAACTGGTTTCTCTATTGTACTTTTATTTATATATTTTTTTATAAATTGCACTGGCAACTTGCATCTTTTTACTGCACTGTAACTGTATTTTATGTCATTTTGTTTGCTTTTTCATTTTATGTATATATATCATTTTAATCTTTGAATTGCCTCTGTGTTTAAAACGTTCTATATAAATAAACCTGCCTTGCCTTGCTTTGCATTGCTTTAGCAGAACTGAGGGGAACTGCAGATTCGGGTGAGTTCCCTTCAGTTCTACTAAAGCAATAAGCCCCAAGAGGCTGTGGTTTACAGTTATTTTAGAACAGCTAAGGGGCGTTTGCTGTTCTAAAATCACTGTATATCATGGCCTTGACCTTGCTTATTATTTGTAAAATGGTTACTAAATATACCTTGCAAGGTTTCATAAAATTAACAAATAACCATTCTTCCACCAAGCAATGGAGTTCTTCAATGAAATTTGGAAAAATGGTTGCAAGCAACACCCAGGTGAAGCAACACACAGATGCAGTGGAACGCATGGTTAAAGATTGGGATGAACATTGATCTGGATATCGCCATTAATTGTGTTCAATGATGTTAATACTCTTTTTAGCTGGTACAGGGTTGTTAGACTTTGGACAGGTTGCACGAACGCAAAAGCAAGGATATTGCTTCATCATCTTCTGTCATTGTACTTTGGGCGTTAGTAAGATTGCAGGTACAATTCACAATTATGGCTCATCACTGACATGATTTCTCTTGCCTCAAGGCCAGCATCAGAGAGTGTTTGTACATGGTGCTTCACAAGCAGTGGTTGGTGGAGGCGAGATTGTTTCATTACTGGCTGATTTACAAATCTGTTGCAACATGGACTTAAGGAAATGAACGGACCACATAGTCTGTTTACCGATCCCAGCTTCGTTTCTTGACTTTTCCAGCTCTTCAGTTCCTTTCTCATTAAACGTGACTCCTTTCATTTATATTTTCCTCCTCTGTCCTGTCCATCTCTTTCTTATCCATGCTTAGTCCTCCCAGAACAAAATCTGACAATTTAACACAATTTGTGAATATTTTACATTGGCTTTGAACAGGGCTCAGCCAATCATAATCAAGGACCGAAACCATCCATTTTATAAAGAGTTTTTTAGCCCTGTGGAGCTCATTGTTTTTGTTATATGGCTCACAACTTTACTGTTTTGATTCAGTCTTACTGCTCTTATCAACCCTGTTTCCAGCTGCAGCAGATTTTATTAACCACTGTTCACTAGCACCAAAGAGCAGACAAACAAAGTTACCAACTAGCTGGAGAAAAGGGGAGCTTTTATCAGCTAAATAGCCAAATATTTCCCTCAGGGGTTGATGGGGGACAAAATAAAACAAGAAGGTGAGTACATTCCCAACAACTTTATGTGAATTAAATGCCCATGGGTTTAAGGCCGCCATCTAGAGCATAATTTCTTTATTATCTCCTGGTTCTTCTTTCATGTTTTTTTTTTACTTACTCATCAGGTATTCAATTGTGATTCAGGCATGGATCAAAAGCAAACTACTGAATGTGTTGGGAAATGGCACTGGGCAAAGAGAAGGGAAGTCACGTGTACTGAACCATTGTTTTAATAGTGACACTACAGGTGACAGGAAACAGAAAAAGCACAAAGGGTCGACAGCGAATGCAGGGCTGAAGAGACGAGCTGAATAAGGAGCAGAGTGAGGACATGCTGGTGATCCAGATCTACATGAATAACTGTTCATTAATGTTAATTAATCAAGGAATTTGAAGTACCTTTACTCTTAATCTTTTATTGAAGCTGCCAATTGTTGTGCACAAAAGATCTTCAAGGATACAGAGTTTCCCCAGTACTATATACTAACTAGGAAAACAATTCATATTTGCTGGTATCACTTTAAATAAAAAGTAATATTTTTTGCAAAATCTAATTTTGTTGCAGCTTTTAGAGATTAATTTTAATGGTGCATAACTCTGACTGTCCAATATTTAATATATTTATAAAAGAAACCAGTATGTCCTTGGTGTTTTGAGTTTTATACTAATTTGGTCAAAATTGTTACTACCACAAAGAATCATTTCTAGCTGTTAGTCTTGCTACATAGTAGCCTATGACGGCTAATCCAACAGTCCACCATTTTGGTCAAAACAGAAATATCTCAACAACTGGATTTCCATAAAATTTCCCCTTAAGGATACCATCAACTTTGGTAAACCCTTCACTTTTAATCTACCACTATCATCAGATCAAAATATATGTACAATCCTTCCAATACTGTGACTAAATGTGACTAAATACCAAACTAATGATTAATAACTAATGACATCGGATTCCTGCCATCTGTAGAAATTCTCAGAGTACTCTGCAGTTGTGAGGTGTGTCAGGGATGGAGAACAGAGTACAGGGAACTGCTGCACGGCTTTGTGGCGTGGTGTGGGAACAACCATTTCCTCTTGAATGTGGCCAAGACAAAGGAGATGGTCATGGACTTCGGGAGGACCAGCACTACGTTGAACACCATCTTCATCCTTGGGGAAGAGGTGGAGATGGTGGAGGACTACAGATACCTGGGCATCCATCTTGACAACAGACTTGCCTGGAAACGCAACAGTTAGCCCGTCTACAGGAAGGGACAGAGCAGACTTTGTTTCTTGAGGAAGCTCAGGTCCTTTAACGTGTGCAGCAAGATGTTGCATATCTTTTACCCGTCTGTTGTTGCAAGTGCAATTTTCTTTGCAGACATCTGTTGGGGCAGCAGCATCAGGGCCAGTGACACTAAGAGGCTTAACAAGCTGATTAGGAAGGCTGGTTCTGTGTTGGGGACTGTTCTGG
>JAVQJL010101338.1:0-17350 GCA_036024295.1 Nannoperca obscura | reverse complement strand
GTGTGTGTGTGTGTGTGTGTGTGTGTGTGTGTGTGTGTGTGTGTGTGTGTGTGTGTGTGTGTGTGTGTGTGTGTACACACCCCAGGGCACGGCAGAGGCACCGAGTGTGTTCTGTAATTATAAAATCATTAGCAGGTGTCCAGAGGAGATATGAATATGACTGTAATCTGTCCCCGCCCATGATGGAGCGCTTGTCTCACACTTAAATGTCAACGTGTCTTAGCCAGCCTATTGAGAGAGCTCACAGATTCAAATTCAAAAGATTTAGTCCCAGCGACCACACTCAGTCATTACATGTGCCCCTACATATGACAGCCATTATGTACCACCCATTTTTCAATCACGTTTTGTTACCCTGTGCTTTACCGGATAACTCATCTGTCAAGGTCCTCTTCACATATCCTGAAATTCTGAGCTTCAAAGGCTCCGACCTTCACTTGAAAGGAGATTTTGGCGTTTAAATGTGTAACTACTAGCAGTAGATGACGAAGCTCGTACCGGTGACAAGAAAACACGCTGGCAGAAGAACAACCCAATAGTCAGACAGACTGACAGGCGTACAGACAAACAAAAGATAGGCAGGCATGTATCTGGTCAGACAAAAACGAGCAGACATTGTAGCCCTGGCGAGGAGACAAAGTCACATTGTAATCTAGAGCAGAGGGGCGGTTTCTATAGCAACAGTAGACATCTAACCTACACGCTGCTGCTTTTGCTGAAATCTGAAATTGGGGAGAGGAGGCTGGTATTGAGGATTGAGAGATTGGGAAAGATGAAGATAAGACAGGGCAGGGTGGAGGAGGAGGAGAGATGAGGCAAAGGGAGAGGAAGAAGATCGAGATAAGGCTGAGGAGAGGGAAGGAGGGGTAGGAGATGAGCGGGGGAAGATTGATGTAAGGGAGGGACTGGAGATCATCACCTGACCTCAGTGTTTGTCTCCTGTTTGGAATTTGTTGGTCCACTCAGCATGATAGATTTAATTTACTGATAGCACTTTGTGTCAGTGGGACTTTCTCAGACTTTGTGTGTTCCTATGTGTGCATCTGGTGTGTGTGTGTGTGTGTGTGCGCGCGCGTTTGGCCGTGTCCGTGCATTCGCTGTATATGTACATTCACAAGTGCGTATTGTGAGTGTCTGTGAGCACACGATCACGCAATAAACATGTGTATGTGTGCACTAGCAGAGTGCACAGGGCTTTGAGAGAGACAAGCATGGGATAATTGCTGGCTTGGTGTCGTATCAGATGTGTGTTTAACCTAGAACCTGAGCCCATAGAGACCTGTGACCTGCCGCAGCAGATGGCCATGCTACCCTGGGGGCTGCTCAGAGGGTCATGGTGGCCCAGGACTCGTCCACCTGGAGCCACCTCTTCTGTGCATGTCCGTGTGGTGTGTGTCAGAGTGTGCGGTTGGAGGAGGAGGTTGTTGCGCTCATGAGTGGGATCGTTGTGACTCTTAAGTGCTCATCTAATTATGTTTAGAGGTTTTGTTTTCATCATATTGCAAAAAGCAGCAACATTATATAAATACATTCAAGTACAGTAGAATTTATTTGCAATCTCACTTGATGGTTACAAAGGGATTATTTTACTTTAGTACTACTGTAGTTATTGCAATTAATTACTTTTTTCAATCCAGTAAATATAATTTCATACCGATCATATCACACCTGCTTTAAATATCAGAATCCCACTGCTGATTCTTCTTTATCTGTCTATTCAATTAAGTTTTCAGTGACACTTCGGTGATCCTTTCTGTCCCTCTATTAAGCATTTATAAACATTTAATAAATATATTAAAAGAAGATATAAGTGTTGATTTGTCAACAGCTGACGGATAATGAATGACAATATAGTAAAACGTGTGGAAATGATATATACAATGTTTTCATAGGAGTTCAGTAGAAGTTATAATTACTGACAAATACTGTACATCAATGAACACTTCAATATCAAATACCAAAATATCCTTATATCTATCTATATCTAATTACTATTATATGTTGTAACTGCTTCTAAATGATAAATAGGGGGGCAGTGGCAATTTAATAAAAGACAGTTGCACAAGGAGTTATTATGTGCTACTAATACTTTTACTGATGCTAGGATGTGCTATAAGTGGTGATTCCTGTGTGTATGTGCATGGTGCGGGTTTAGCTCGAGTAAGTGATATGTACAGGGCAAACAGCAAGGTAAACACAGCTGTCCAGCTGGGCAAACAGACATGATACCACTGACAGATGAGTGACTAATAAAAGGACAAAACCAACATTAAATGACATAGAAAGGCGTTGGGCACCAGTGGCAACCAGAGCAGCTTCAATGCTCCGTTGCATATATTCTACTAGTTTGTGGAACTCTACTGCTGAAATATTGTGTTTTCACGCCGGTGGCTAACGCGTCCGTACAAAACCTCCCATAGGTGTTTAGCTGGGTTCAAATCTTTTGATTGATTTGATTTGATTGAAGTCTGATTCACATACTTTTCATGCTCATCAAACCAAGCAGTAACCCCTTGTACCTGCGTTCATTATTATGTTTCTCCAATCATTTATTCAGGTTTTTACAGTGA
The DNA here is from genome assembly GCA_036024295.1 of Nannoperca obscura. Lineage (NCBI taxonomy): Eukaryota > Metazoa > Chordata > Actinopteri > Centrarchiformes > Percichthyidae > Nannoperca > Nannoperca obscura. The sequence goes on along the minus strand of JAVQJL010101338.1, from coordinate 14,780 downwards.
TTTATCACCTGTTTGTCTGTTATATTCTTATTTGAGGTAATAAGCGACATGTACAAAGTAGTGCAATGATTAATCGTGAGCAAGGGAGCTACAGTGTTGGACCTCTCACTAAACTTTCTCTTCAGTAATGTGTGGTATGTTTTTTTTGAGTGTATTATTTGAGTGAAGCTGCTGGACGGTGTCCCTCGGGTGTAAGGAACCAAGCGTTTATTTACAGGAAGCAGTCCTGAATAATGAGTTGTAATGCCACAGCAGTGAGAGTAAACTCTTTAGAGGCGAGGGACCAGTCCAAGCAGGACTGGGCTCCAGATCAATCCTGCTGGCAGACACAACAACACTGTTGCTCTGCCACAGTCTCTCGCTCACTCTCTTTCTTTTCTCTCTCTGCAGAGGAACGGGCTATTTTTAGCCCTGGCAGCTCTTTCCCTGCTGCACCCACCACCCCCACGCCCACCCCCCATCTCTTTCCTCTCAATTCATCCCTTCATATCACCCCAACCTCAGCCTCCATCCTAACCCTCCAACTTAACCCAATGTACTCCCTGAACGATCCGCTCTGATCCCTCCACTCAGCTCCTTTCCTTCCGTCCTCACTCCTGATCGATCTCTCTCTCTCTCTCTCTGTCTCTCTCTCTCTCTCTCTCTCTCTCTCTGTCTCTCTCTCTCTCTCTCTCTCTCTCTCTCTCTCTCTCTCTCTCAGAGCTGGGGAGGCAGAGGGAGTGCTGGTAAGTTGAGGAGAAGTGTCAGGAGGCAGACTCTGCTCCTCCTCTGTCTTGTCCACGCTCATTACCCAAAGACACACGCTGTGTCCAGTCTGGTCCGCCCAATGTTTGGTGTCAGTGTGGGTTTTGATCATACTATGTTTCTTTGGTGAGTTGTTAGAGGCTGAGCTCATGACTGACTCTCTGATATGTGCAGAGAGGCTCTCACACCAAAAGCAACTGAGAGAAAAATGGGGGCTGACGTAGAAAGAGACTACTTTTGCATATAGGTGTCTGTTTGTGTTTTTGTACGAGTTAAGCAAATGCAGAGAGCACGTGTGTGTGAGCCAACAGGAAAGAGATGAAAACACTGAAGAGCAAAACAGTGAAAGAGCGCAAGAGATACAGCAGACTATCTCTTTCTCAGCCGTCCACCCTCATCGGACCATGACCACAGCTTCTCCAGTGAGAGGCAGTCACTGTGGTGCCCTTGAGAGCGCGTCCTCAACCAGCCTCCTCATGATAATGAGGCAGGCCCCACGACCACTGCTCGCTGCATGCAGCCCCTGCCCGCCCTCACGCCTGCCTCTGTGGGAGATAAGGACGCCAGTTCAGAGGATAAGAGGACAGCAGGGAGGCTAACAGACTGGGTATGGGGTCTTTGCTCAGGGGCTGCGAGAGGCTGAATGAGGGGCTTCAGCTGGTGACTTGTAACTTTAGTCAGTAATTAGAGCAAAATAGTGTAACACAATTGCATAAATTTACATTCTTTTCTTTTTCTGTTTATTTCCTCCTGCGAGAGCTGTTTGCCTCGACTGAAAACACAAGCAGCTGAGGTTGATAAGACTCCCAGAGAGAGTCATATTTTGAGTTTGTTCTTCTCTCACTGCAAGCCTCTTTACTCCATGTCACATCTGAGCTCATACCACAGCGCCACACAGACTTACATTTTTTTACGGTTTTTCCACAACACTTGACAATGTTCCTACAGTGTTTTAAACACAAGTTCGAACATGTGCCACATACATTGCATCTTATTAACAAAAAGCATTGCCCAGCTATCTGCTCTCCTTCTCATGACTGTCATTCCACATCACACTACTCCTCCTGTGTTCTGTGATGCTGATTATATTCTCATGCTGGACAGTGTGATGGAATATAACCACGACTCTCTCTAGCTGACCACCACAAGGAGTCGGGGCTGATATAGGCGCTGCTATATCTTCTCTCATCACCTGTCTTTTCACTTTTCTTTTCTGCACAGGAGAATGCCATTTCATACTACGATTCCAAAGCGGATTCAGACTATGTGAGTACAGTACGGACTGCTCCGTCCTCCCCCGTATGCCTGCCTTAAACCCCAAATCCTACTCGCTCCACTACCCACCCCTGCCACCCTTTCCTGCAACTCCACCCCACCCCACCCCACCCCAGCCCTCCCTCGGCCTCCTCGGTGTCGATGCCTCCCCCTCCGGTCACAGGCCCCTGGGCTGTCTGTGTGTGTTAGTGACATGACACTACTTTATGGTGAGTTGGTGTGACAGAGCAGGGGCAAGCCGACGTGCATGTGACAGTGACTTCAGCTGTCCTCCCCCAGTCTAATATCCAGAGTTTTCTCCCTCACAACGGACTGTAACTGTGTCGACTGCGGACCTGAACTGCGGGGTTGTTAGACCTCCGCGCCCGTCAAGACACCTCACACCCAAAGCACAAGTCACATCGCACTTTCATACACCCGGACACCGTTTCTATCATGTGTGTCATTCATACTTAGGAATAAGAATGACATTCAAGCAAAGACCTGCAGGCTGGGTAACAGAGATCGCACCAGAAAAGCCCTGCAAGTCACTGCCGTTCGGTCTCACCACGCCACCACTCTGGATGTAGTTCCTCCTTAGGATAGGTCACACTCGGAGCCTGTGCCCGCTGATTGATTAAGTTTCAAGGAGGAGTGCAAGAATCCCCCCCTAGATCACCAAAGCACAAAAAGATGGGGAGAGAGTGAGATAGAGAGGGGGAAGAGACTGAGAGAGGGAGGCGGAGGAGCAATAAATCACAGTGTGATTTTCTCTTTGTGCACGCCACTCCTGTGATTAATGACACAGCGCTTTAGGGCCTGTCAGCACATCTAATTGGAGAACATCAGTCATCATTAACATGGCACACTAAGGCCGAGCCAGTGACACACCCCTGACCCCCACTTCACCAACCCCACACCCCACCCAAAGTCAGCGGCAGAGGTCATTCCTCATCCATGCAATCCCACCAGCCGCCCACCAGTGCTCCCCTATCTGACTCTGGATTCCTCCCACGATGACCCCTTTCAATTATGGCTCCACCACTGGAGTGAAAATCCTATACTATTAGGGAGGTATGATAAGAATTCCGTTTTAAAAAAGGTAAGTGATTGGCTGGCTCTCTTATCCAAGCCTTGTCTCCTCTGTTCCTTATCCTGTTCTCCTGTTCCTTATACCTTATACCTTATCCTCTTGTCACAATACCCTTGATATAAAAGTGCAATGTCATAATTCATTTGAAGTCAAAACTTCCTGTGTGCTAAAGCATGTCTGATTATCATTCCAGTGTGCTGGATGAAGAACATTTTATTTATTTTTCTTGTTCAGCTACCTACCAGCGTCCTTTGGGTTCTTTGAATTACACACACAGATTTTGATGTCCTTTTAATGCCTTCCTTTCTGGTCTTATTGGCTACTGATTAAAATTTCAGCAAAAACAGACAAGATCAAGCCCCCCACAAGCCTCATACCCCATTAAAGATTATAACGTACGCTTCAGCAGGGATAAGACAAAGCGTCCTGGGTGAAAATGCAAATATTCTTTGGTTTGCATGATCCGACTTTTACTGCAATATTTCTATCTGTCTGATAGAAAAATAATGTCAATCATGTCCCTAGGTAGTAATTTACTTTGAGGACAACCATCAAATATATAAATGATTACAAGTCTGGGTTTTCTAATGTTAAATAAAAATTGAAAAGATCTTTTTTTGCTGTTTTTCAACATGTTGAATATGCTAAAAACAGCTATCTGCCAATTGTTATGTTGTTTTTTTCTGAAGAAATCCTTGTTTGCCTCTATCTCATTCTTTCCCGCTGCCTTTCAAATAATCACACCCACGAATACACACATACACATAGACAGTCATAAGTGACATGTTTCAGGTTAGACCTGTTTGGCTGAAGGTGGGAATCAAAAAATCTTCAAAATGTCATCTCTGGCCTCTTCAGCCTTTAATTAAACCTTGAGAACGGGGAGATAAAATTAACAAATTGGGTAATGAATCGAGCAAAACAGGTGGTGGATGGTTGAAGAAAATGAACCAATCAGTCTTTCCTGCGTGGATTTATTCAGCTCCTAATTAGACGCTGCCTTGGTTAATTATGATTGGGCTCTTCTGAAGAAAGAAGAAAAAAAAACTCCCTGCCCGACATTGACAGAATTAGTATCAGACTGAGTGATAAACAAACACCTCAACCTCACAGTTAGTGCTGTTGAAAAGCCAGCATCCTTAACCTAATCAGGTTTATTATTAATGGAAAACTCTCAAGCCCTTTAAAGTGTACTCCTCCACAGTTTAGTGTATCAATAAATCTTTACTAACCCAACATTAATCCAAACTATATTCAGTCTTGTTTAAAGCCTTAATTCTTCTGACCAAAACTGTGTATGCAGCCACAGCAAGATGAGAAATGGGCACCATGTTTTAATTGCCAGAATTTGTAGTGCAACAGTGCATTTTATTGCAGTTTTATTCTTTAATATCATTACAATCCGATCTCTGTTATTTTATTATGAAACTAAAAGCACATATGAGCTGGAAACAGTCCTCCATTCTGATATTTCCTGCAACCCTACTTTAGCCCTTTGCTCTTTTCTAAAACTTTTATAAATTAAGAAATAAAACATCTATAATGTATTGGAACAATACAATATTTTATTACCACCGCTCTAACGTCTTTCCATTGATTAACTGCTAGTTACGGAGTGTACTTGTTTTAAAGAACAAGGAGTATTAAAGGAGGAAAGTCTTGGACCTTTTTAGCCTTGTGGTTGATATTTGGCCAGATTGCAGCATCAGGTCCCATCCCAAAGGTGTAGACTAAGAGCAACAGCTAAATGTATCCTGTCTTACCTACCTTATAATAAGACCCTTTCCAATAATACTAAAATATCAGCAGGTTCTTGCCGCACAACCTCTCACTCATCCTGATGAGCTTTCTGGTGATGAACATGCTTTTTGTGGAACAATCACCTCCAACTTGTGACACAGCAAATATAGAAAAGTGCTACAGTTATATCACTTATCTCTGTTATTTTTGAAAAGTAATGCTAATGTTCACTTTGTTTTACTAACTGGTCTCTTGTCATAACACCACATTGTTCCTCATGTTGACTTTCAATGGGACTTCGGCACAACTATCCCTCTGCTCGTCCCAACAACAGCTTGTAATTGCATTTTAATAGTCTATTAAAGTTGGCCCATCAATCAATTTCTGCCATGGACATGGGGTTTTGATTTAATTTCTTCAAAAAACAAACCTTTTTTTATCATGTCAGATCCAATTAACCCATGCTGCTTTATTAAAATGAAAAGAGCGTATTGTAGTCGCACATTTGCTGCGCTCAAAGATTTATTTAGAATTCAAATTTTGCTCTTGGGCAGTCAGAATGCATGAGGAATGATCAGAAATATGAGTTTTGTTTTACAAATATTCAATGAATGAAAGCTAATGAAGGATGACTAATAAAGGAGAGTGATAGAAACATGATGCCAGACAGTGCTGAGGGCTACTTCTCTATGGCAGTGTACCAAAGACTTGGTGCATGAACACATTAATTAGATTGTGTTTGTATAAGAAAGACTCATCAGTGAGTCGACCTCCTACATTTATATTTCTGAATGTTGATCTATAAATGTGACCTGTTCACTGTGCTGTTTTCTAAGGATGCATCTGACAGGGTTTTAGTGAGCGCTCTAAGAACACGCACTGAAATCAGATCAAGAATGAGCTAATAAACTGCACCGGAGAGTGGGGTTATATCTTTCTGCCATTTTATTTCACATCTCACAATCACTTCCTCCTGTGAGAATAGTCACAGATTGTACTCCATTGATAACTTATCAAGATAAAAACCTTAAATGTCAGTTTTGCTTTTTTATCTTCTGGCTTTCTTTGATATCTGACACTTTCCCTAATACACTATGTGTGTCACGCTTTCTCATCATGTCACACTAAGAGAAGTTGTGAAAGTGCCAAAACATATAAGAAATATGCAGCGTTAACACTGTTTTCTATTTAAACAATCACAGGCTAGAGAGAAGAGACAGTCTGTTATGAAATATGCTATCATTCAAGTGGGTGGGAGACTAAACGGTGATTAAGTGGTGTTGGTTGCTAGTTATTGTTGGGGTTAATTCGTATGGCACCTCATGTGTCTGTGATAGTCATCTCGGGTACTAATGAGTCTCTGTGTTTGGTGTCTGCTCTGATGCCTGCTTTTCCCTGATGGGAGGGAGAGTATAGAACCACCTAAATCTGAAGGCAGACAAAAGGCGGAATAATTGCTGTTTTTGTGCTTAACATTATCCAAATGCGGTGTGTCTTTATGTGTGAGCCAGAAAGAGAGACAATATGTACCAGAGCCACAGATGGGCACTGTAAAGACACAATATGGGAGTTGACAGAAATTGGTTCTATATTTGCATGTTTCCCTCGTTTTTCTTTCCACGCAATTTTATTTGTATGCTCACTCAGATTTGTGTGTGTGTGTGTGTGTGTGTGTCTGTGTGTGCGTGCACGGATGTGCATGCATGTGTCTGCAGGCGGAGGATGGAGAAGAGGAGAATCCGCTGGAGAGCTCGTTGTCTTTGGAGCTGGAGTTTGTGGATGATCCCAATTTTAAGAACAAGGTCAACTACTCCTCCAGTGCTGTCCAGATTCCTACAGACATATACAAAGGCTGTAAGTATACAAGAATACTTGTGGTGTTTTGGTGGAAAGGTGATTGAGTGAGGATAGGCTTTATGAAATTAATTTTAACACCAATGTAATGGTAGCATTGTGTCTTAAATAAGAGAGCTGCTGATCAGAATGACCTGAATTAGACACCAGAGTTATAAATCACCTACTGCAGCGTTACCTCAAGACCTTTGCCCTACTGACTGTTGTGTGAGAGCACACTGCTTTTCCTTTGTGGACAAATATATGCATAGTGTAAAAAAAGTATTTCACACGAGCAAATCAATAGTCCCATAGAAAATGTTGCTTAAGTGCATGCACCAAGCAATATAGGATCTTGAACACTGACAGACCTTAGCTGAGATTACATGAAAGGCCCGTTGAAACAGCATTTAGAGCATCTTTAGCTTAGGTAATGTAACCCATTTGCGCATGTAACAGAATTAATGGGGCTAAATATCATTTCCAGAAACATTTAGTCAGAGATTGTTTAGGGATTTGATTGAATTGCTCAAAGTGAGAAGCGGCATAACAAGCACAGGTTTCTGGAGAATCGCAACGATATGAAGCAGATGTAGTAGAAGACTGTTGACCTTCTCCCACACCTGTGTTGTTAGATCATAGGGCGGAGAATGAGGGAGGAATTAATACAACAGACCTCAACCATGTTCTTTTAGAAATGTTTTTGCCAACTGATATCTTTAAACACGCCTCAAAGCCCATAGTATCACTCCACTAGTTACTATGAACCCACGAGCTGTCATGTGCAGTTTTATATGATACTACATATGTCGCCCCAAATCACAGCTGATAATATATCAATATAATAGATCAATATTGAACTTTATGTCTACACCCCTAAGTGCATCAAAAATATATGAATGTTTTGTAAGAAAAGTGAGGGATTATAATATATTGATACTTAAATCAAATATATATATTTTTAGAGATATATTTTAGGTAGGTTTTAACATACATAGAGTTTGCCTATATTGGTGCATAACAATAAACATAGTAAGAAAAAATCAAATAAAATGGTGAGAAGATAATGAATTTCTAATATATAGTGCATATGGAGCGCTATCAGCAGTTTTACCTGTATCATGTACCAAGATGTTTCCTCCTGGTTTTCATTCAGACCGCTGGGCCGTGTGCATAGATGACTTGTCTTCTGTTTTGACTTGACCTCTCCCCTCTCTCTCAATATGTTAGCTCAATCCCTCCCTCCTTTTATGTCAGCCAGCAGTTTAGCACACTAACATGATTTTAGATGACAGACGGTCTCTCACACCAGATATGTACTGTATTTTTTATTTTCTACGTGGGCATGGTCTCCCCCGCTCGAGGACCCTGCCATTCCTGCCTGGCACCGCGCTGCCCTGCGGACATAACACCCTCCTGAGTGTGCAGCTGCCAAATGGACAAAAGGGAACACATGTACCTTCTGGGACTCTGATTTCACTTGGCATGTTCCCTCTGTTATCCACCTCTAACCTTTTGGACACTCTCTGCCTGCCTCTTTAAAGACTCAAAATCAAAAGCATGTGCAGACAGACAAACCATTTTCACAGTGGCAATTTTCCCCCTTCTGTTATTGTCTAGCTCTCCGCCTTCTTTGTTGAACAGGCAGTGTATGGCACCTGTCTCTGACAATGCCCTCCAGCTGTGTCTCCAGACAAATCTTGTCAGAATTAGACACTCTTGGTTCAGGAGGAGATGTCAAAGGCCACAGCTAACTCACAATAGAGCAATCAGGCCTGCACATTGTTCCCAGAGCCATTTTGTGCCAGCTCTGGTTCCCCTGTCTGAAGATATGAGTCAGAGAATAAAGGCCTCTTGATTGAGCCTGGTGGAGACTAGAAGCGTAGAGTAGTGCAGTGCAGGAAATTCGTTGTTTCACTCCTCTATGGAATATGTTTACTATTGATGTTGTTTAGTTAGCTCCCATTGCACGGTCTGCTGTGCTGAGATTGCCAACTGCAGATTTTGTGCCAACTCCATTATTAACATGTGTGCCGTGTTTTAGTCGGTGGTGGTAAATAAACTGTTTGAAAAACATGTTGTTTCCCAAATGTACAGTAATTCGAATCAGAAGACGAATTACCACCAAACCAAATGTCCCAGCCACTAATGTAGATATTAGAGACATCAATTTGGAGAGTGTAAATGTACAGTGTAATGTTTTTGGAACGATTTTACACATCAAAGTCTGTTTACAGGTCTTAGGGGTACTCCCAAAAGTACTGCATATGTGAATGAAAGTTGTATAAAGCCTTTTGTGGCTCCAGAGGAAGCTGTGTAAAGTCTGATAAATTGCCTGAAGAGAGATGTCACTTGAGGCAGCGTTGGTCAGGGCTGAAGACTGCAGGTGAGGAAATTAAATAAATCTGGGGGTGTGGAGTTAGAAAGAAGTGATGTTACCAGACCTCCGTAGCCGCTCCTCATCTCCTTTCTCTGGTTCTGCTGCATCGATTTGGATCCTGTCGTGAGTTTGACAAAGTTATAGGTGCTCAATGCTAAATCAGTTAGCTTACAGAAATGTACATCAACTTCATGTCATCGGAGCTGCGTTTGCTTTAGAGAGATCGTAAAAGGGGATGATTATCTGTATGTCGTGTTCTGCTCTGGTCCCACCAGTGGGAGCCTGCAGGGTGCCTTGGAGAGGATGTCTGAGGAAACTAATGTGGGCAGATTGTTGTACTCTGGGTCTGGAGAGGTCTGGGTCTACAGTATATCTGTGGGTTTAGGATTAGCAGAAGAGAAGCAGCGTGAGTGGGTAGATTCCATGCTCGCTCCTCAGGGGGAGGTCAGAGGAAAGGCAGAGAAAACAAAAGTGTAGCAGTCCAATGTACAGCACAATGTTCAACAGTTGTGAAATTCTCAGGTGGTGTTTATTAGCTCTCAAACTCTGTGTAGTTAAAGTAGCTTGCTTTGATTTGTACACGCTGTTAATACACTGAAAGAATTTTTTTTCCTCCTTAAAATGGCACAGCAAATGGGTGTCCTTGGAGATGGACTGAGAGAGCGGCACAGATAGAAGGAAAGATAGAAAGAAAGGGGGAAAGTGAAAGAGGAGAGACGCTTTAATAATAGAAACCATTTAGAGCAACAAAAAAAAGCTTTTTTCTTTTTTTTATTGTGATCCTTTCAGCAGCTAAATGAGGCAGTGCATGCGTCCTGGTTTGATTTGTCTGCTAGGCCCATGTCCATTTATTGAGATTGAGAGTGTTCCCTGAGCGCAGTAATGAACCATTTTATGATTCATTATCCCACTGCTGATTCCTGCTGCCAAGTCTGCAAACTTTCTAATTAGCTTAGGTCAAACATTCATACAGGTTTCTTCTAATTATCCTCACTTATTACAGAATGGACATTGCAAAACAGCCACAAAGGAATAAATTGATGTGGGTTGTGTCGACTATGGAGAAACAGGTTTTTTATTTTCCCAGTGAATGTTACAGAAATGGTGAGGAGGAGGCAGGGATTTGCTGAATAATTGCAGAGGAAGGGCTCTGGGAATATAATCTTTAAAGTAATCACTGAAAAATAAGGATGAAAACAGCGAGAGAGTATACAAATTATTCTTTGGCAACTATTTTGTAGATTCGGTGGAATCTCCCTGGTAATTGGAGTTTACGCTGTAGATAGAGGATACTAAGCCAGATTGGGTCATTCTACAGTTGCACATGTGTACATGTTGAATAAACAGAAGGTTGGGAATCAGCCTTTTTAAAAAGGTATTGATTATGTGTGTATAGTGTACACATAGTGTATGCCTTACATTGGTGTTTGTATGAGAATAATCAGCCACTGTTCACAGCAGGGGAAAAAAAACACCAGTGAATGTGGGGAGTCCTTTCATTAAATTTGAAGTTTAAATCCGCTGCATGCGGCGTCTTTTCCAGCGGCCTAACGTCATGTTGTCAGCTTGCTATTGTTGTCAGGCACAGTGAGAAACGTGGTTGTCAGAAATGAATGGCGAGGACTGGCTAACTGTGTCTGCAGATGAAAGAGCATAGCTTAAATGTTTTGCATGGAGTGATTAACACACACACACACACACACACACACACACACCACAACCATCACTATCACTCTTTCCTGATCCAGTGACTGCTCCTTTGTTAGTTTTAAGCTAAGAGGCTCTTTTAGGTTACTAATGTCAAAACTAGATTTTCTTTTCCTAATTATACCATAATGATTGAGATTGATTTTCAACCTTTAATGCAGCCATTGTTTTCCATGTTGGCTTCAAAGATGCTTCAGGACATCCAGGACCTTTAACCTGCAATAACTGACTTTTTTGGCCAAAAAAGCTGTTAGCACAACACTGACATATTTTCAGCTTGTAAGTTGAAATGGTGAACTAGTTGACAAATTGTTAACCTTATACTAAGTCCATTATTCATTCTTCTTGTAGTTTTTTGGTCTCCTCCAAATCCTGAAAAAAATATTTGGCTGCTAAATGCTCCACTATGTTTACCCACTAGTTGCTAACTTTGATTGTCTGTCATTTAGTGTGAGGCAGGTGGCATGCAAACCAAGATAATTAGCTGAAAGATGCTAAAATGCTCAGTAGAGCTGAGGGGAACTTCAGAGTTGGGTGATAATCACTACGAGTGACACCTATCATTGATGTAATCATTCGATCCATTGTTATTATGAATTATAGAACTTGCTTCAGTTGTCTCTTTAAACTATTATTCCCTACAAGATATCTGTGTTAGTTTAATGTTCATTTTTGGGATTGGACTTTTCCAACAACTTAGTGGCAGGAACAAACATGTTTTTGTGCTGCATTACCATGGAAAAGTAAGTTCACAAAAAAAGAAAGAAATGCAGGAAAATGTTCATTGTTGTGAAGTATTTATATAAACTATAAAGGAAAATAAGCTAAAATGTTATACTTTGGATAGTGGTCAGCAGTAATGTAAAGTATAAACAATGTGTAGGCTAAAACATTTATTATTTATGAGACTTCAATTGTCAAGAGAGAGAAAAAATCCCCGAACCAGTGCCTAAACCAACAGCAAGCTTGTACTCCCTGCCCTTTGAATGTTAGCCTCCATTTTGCTCCTACACCGTCTGGTCGGTGGTTGATCCCCTCTGGGAAGGTCCTGGCAGAAAATCATCCAGTTCACCTTTGTAAAGAGCAAATTGCATGGGGTGTGTGTAATGTGCAGTGGAAATTGAATGCAACAGATACAGCAGATAGAGAGTCAACGCAATGCCGTATGAGATTTGAAAAGAAGAGAAAGATTTGCATCTGCAGGGTTTCATTTGAGGGAAACTACCTCTGAAGTCCCTCATCTTGTTTAAAATGGATCTGGAGAGAAGTCAGCTCGCCTGGTACTGGAGGGACGACTTTTGATAGACAGACTCAGGTCTGTTCACAAAGGGAAGCGGGAGTGACAATGAGAGGGATGCTTTGTTACTTAGTCGAATTATGTGCTGTGGCTCCAATTAGTAAATGCTCCCACTTTACTTTGTGCTATTTGTCATTATAAGTTATAAGCTGGGAATCTTGAGATTTGCTTCAGCTGAATGTAAAATGTTGTCTTTTTGAGTGTGTGTGTGTGTGTGCGCGCCCTCGCGTGTACGTACTGTACATGCAGCCTGTATTTGTTTCACACGCCCCAGGTTCCTTCCAGTGGAGGAAGCTTCCCTGTCAACCAACTCACGCCACACTGGAGATCAACTCAGCCTCGCTCAACATCAAACCAGATTTAAATGTGTGAAAAAAAGCAAAAGTGATTTGTAAAAGGAAAAAAAAAAGAAAAAGAGTGCAAAAAAAGAAATAGATAGAGAGAGGGGGATAAGGGAAATGGGATTTAAAGTTAAACCAAAAGAGAAGAAAGACAGTATAAACACTGCGGGCTGTATTTCTTTCGTTCTTGACTTTACAGACTCCATCTTTCTCTCTCTGCCCCTCTCCCATCCACCCCTATAGTGTGTGCCCAGTGAAGGGGCACTATCATTTACCCGCACACTAATTAGAACAGTCAGCACAGCAAACTCCACTTCACTCATCACCAGGCTCACAAATTACATTTCATGTGTTTATTTGCTGCTCTTCTTTAATTAGAAAAAATATTTCGAGGGGCGCTCTGGAGGTGTGGTGAAATCTCTCCTTCTGTCCTATTCTAGATATTGAATAGTCATCCCTCCTCAGAGAAATTTCCATTTGTCTCCCCCCTTTACTGAGGTCCTCAATGACAAAAACGCTCGTACTAAATGCTATTCCTGAGTGAAACTGCTGGAATCCTGCACATGAATTTTAATTCTAATTAATGCTGCTGTTTCAGTTGCGAAGGAATTCTTGGAGCCTGTTTTGTAAAGCATGCTTAAAAGAATACAAATTAGGTTATACAGTATCTTCTGGACGTTATTTTGGTTTCTCAACCAAAAGCTACAAAAAGACCCAATTTTCTTTGGGAAGGCTTAGACTTTGTTTTAGCTGTTAGTCTTTGTGGATGTGTGAGCTGTTGCCAGTTCCTGTTGCCTCCGCAGGATGAAAGGTTTAAGGTTCAGGCTCTTTAACACTCAGCCAGGCCACAAAGCAACCCTGAAAGAAGAGGAAATAAGGAGAGACAGAGAGCGGAAACAGGAGAGAAGGGAGACGGAGAAGGAATTGAATTGACAATGCAGGGAGATACAGAAGGAGAGGCTGGTTTGCAGTGACCTCAAACTGTGCAGAGATGTTTGAGTTTGTCAAAGTGCTTGTTTGAACAATGTGAGTTCACCCAAATTACAACAAAAACATTTTCTCACGTATCTTTAGTGTTATTTAAAAACTGCTCACAGTGAGGTCTTCAGTTATTCAGCGTAACTGGGACACAGTTGCTGCAAATACTTGTTGCTGTTTAATTTGGTAAATGTCACTTTTCAATGCTGTGAGCAACAGAAACAACTATTCTCCTCCATTGTTTCAAAATTAGGAAACATCTAACCATCTGCATGGCTAAATAGCACATGGGTAAGTGAGAAAATGTGTTTTGAACTGACCCTTTTTCAGATATAATTCCTCCTTGCTTGATTTTACTGCCAAAAATATTGTGTGGGAAGCTGTAAATTGTGGGTGACTTATAAAAGATGGTAACCGCTCTTATTTTCATGCATTAGCTGAACATACAGTGGATGAAAAATAGCCTTCCCTTTAAGATACAATTGTGGGAAAACATGCTGTCGGGATGTTAAAGCACTAAGAATGTAAACCAGCTGTATTTGTCTCTGCGTTGCTCCACCTGTCTGTATGAGAAATGTCACCTATATGTCAAAGTAAGTACAACTGAACTACAGCGCTACCGTTTAGTCACTCTGTTTAAAAAGTAGAATATATAAACTCTTTATGTCGATGAGAGTGATAATGGTTATGAGTCTTCAAAGGGACTTAGCTAATAGCTTTAGCTCCATTACCATTATGGATTTGTTATGAGGGACCACTTGTGTTCAGATGATGTATTACGTGCCGCTGTGCCTTTTTTTTCTGCTGTGTCTACAGTAAATGCATGAACCTATTTATATAATGTTGGATTAATACAGAGCATAAGGCGCAGATTGCTTTGGATGGCTTTTTATCTCGGGTATATGAGTGTGAATAATGGATGTATGTGTGGTGGTGGGTGGGGTCATAGGATAGAGTTTGTGGTGGGGGGGGGTTGAGAAATGATCTCACGCAGAGATGCTCCATAAATCCCACTCATAATTTTTTCCCTACTTGGTGTGCAGTCTTGCTCCATAAAGGGGCAAAGCCAAGGGTGCTCTAAATGTCAGGGGAGCAGCGCGCTGATGAATTACCTTTTAAAGATATCAGAGAGAGGCGCGTTTCACGTGAAAGATGAGCCCGACATCGCGCCCCTGTCTGGCCCCCCCCAGGGGAAATTTGTCTTTTCATCAACTGTCCAGAGAAGTCATGGCAAATCCCCGCTGAATAAATCAAAGAGAATTAGTTCGCTGTGTTCTCTGATCTCTGATGTGCCCGTTTTTCTGTAGAGATCACCTGCAGATGTTTGTGTGTGTGTGTGTGTGTGTGTGTGTGTGTGTGTGTGTGTGTGTGTGTGTGTGTGTGTGTGTGTGTGTGTGTGTGTGTGTGTGTGTG
>JAVQJL010101331.1:0-29262 GCA_036024295.1 Nannoperca obscura | reverse complement strand
AATGTCTTGACTCTATTTTCTATTCATTTCACAACGTATGGTGGTGAATAAGTGTGACTTTTCATGGAAAACACAAAATTGTTTGGGTGACCCCAAACTTTTGAACGGTAGTGTATACTTCACTACATTGCAGAGGTAATTATTGTACTTTTCACTTAATTTATCTTGCAGCTATGGCTACTAGTTACAGATTGAGGTTTTATATACAAAGCTTTTACAAACATGAAAATGAAGTGTGCACAATAATCTAACAGTAAAAAAAAAAACTATATTATAATACATATATAAAAATTTTACACTGAGAGGGGCCATTCTAATGCACAAGAACATTTTTGCTGTTTATTTATACTTTTACTAAAATAAGGCTGCAGGACGTTTTCTTTTACTAACAGAAAATGTTTATATTGTAGTATTGCTACACTTACTTAAATAAAAAATCATTACATTAATTGCTTAGATTAACATGGCGACGTCACTGTAAAGAAGTTCAGTAAGGAAAGAAACAGTCAGACAATCATAAAGATTTGTAACAAACCTAAAGATTGGCTAAAATCCACAGTTTACAGTATAGATTTCCTGATTCAACTTTGACCCACTGCACTTGCCATACACTGCACACAAATTAGCTGTGCAATGAGGGATTTTTACTGACGTTACTTTCTTTACTTACTTTAAGTTTCTAATCTCCTAAAAAGACCTGTTATATTGCTAAACCATTGGCTTGTTCACATTCTGTCTGATCACTTAATCCACTTGTGTTTCTTGCCTGACTTTGTTGTAGTTGTAACAATGTCATCATGTTCCTATAACTCAGAAATTGCTTTGTTGCTTTTGGCTTGAGTACATCGCTACTGTATAAAACAATGACCAAAACTATGAAAATTACACTCAAATTGTAATAAACCCAAATTAACTTTCAATGAAACTTGTATGTAGGTGGTCTTCCTGTAAAGTATAACTGTTTTATTGTGTTTGCTTGAGCACTCAAACACCCACAAGAGCCAGTGTCAGAATATGACCAAATATGGTCGTGATATCTGACTCGTGGCAGTCCTTGTCATTCTCATTGGCTTTTGCTTGACTATGAGCAAAAATATTTCCCTTTGACTTTTGCAGCTAAAACAAAAGAAAACAAAAGCAATTTAGCTGAATCTGATTAAGCAAACAAATCATCTTTTACAGGAAAGACTCATTAAACAGTGTTTGAATGCTGGTACTGTACAATATGTTTTCCTCTGCCACACATCTTCATAGTATTCTACCTAATCCTATTTTCCACAGTCTAGTCTGAAAAAGGCCTTTCACTCTGTGGCCTAAGGGACATGAATAATTGTTGATACAGGGGCTGTTTCATAAACTCCTAGCACAGTAATCACACTCCGACAGATGTAGGCCTACTGCATATAAGTGCGCACACATGCACGCACACACACATGCACGCACACACACACACACACACACACACACACACACAGATTTAACCCCCTCTGTCTTTTTCCCAGTGACTCACTGCTCATATCAGCATAATGACCGCAGACTGATCCAGCCCACAGGGGCTGAGGGTTGGAGCAACACTGGATTCTGAATAAACAATGAATGACGTGTGAGTAGGGTCTGTATGTGGTTGTGAAGTAGTGTGTGTTTCACAGCGTAAAAAGATACTCATAGTCCACAGACGCTGACTATAGTGCACTGATGTGAAAACAGGCCTGCTGTTTATTACAAGACTCATCTGATTCAACAAATTCCAGAAAGAAATGTTTAGTTTTTCATATGAAGGACTTTCAGTTCAGGACAACATAAGTTCAATTACTTTGCAGTGGATTATGAAATGAATGACATTTGACCAAATTCAGAACAATAGCTCGCAACCTAACCTTTTGTCCCTTGCTAAGTGGCAGTATCCTGGTATAGATTCTGCGATGATGAAGCATGAATAGTAATTGTTTACCTGCAGTTGGTACAATGTCAACAGACTAATCCATCACATGGACCCTGTCTACTTATTTATAGACAAGGGGCATAAATCAGACGAGTGGATGAAAGTTGAAAAGACAACACAAGGACACAAATAGGAGTTCCATAGATAATCCTTTAAACATTTTTAATCAACACGTCAGCAACAGGAAAGATGAATGTAGCATCCATCTATCTGTAATTAAACTTGTGCATCATCATAATGTAGATATAATGTGATAAACAGCCTGACATTGATATACTGATACTAATAGTGCAGTGAGTGATTTGAGCTTCATCATCACTTGAAGTTTGAATTGTAATACTGAAGGTAAATAATTCCAGCTATATTGGCATTATGGGTTTACATTGTGAAACTTCTGTGCAGCTTAGATATAATTTAGTGTTGCAGAATTGATGACTTAAATTATCAACAGAAATTGGACTTTCTAATGAAGCCCAAGCAAACAGCTCCTGTAAATATGATAGACAGGATTCCTTATTGTAAATACATTCAAATATAGATAATCATTTTACTGTATCATCTGACCAGTGGGAATCAACACTTTACTGGAAGACAGTGTCATAAAACCTTCCCAGGAACAATCATCTTTTGGAAAATCTGCCAGCAATCTGTTAATCTTAGATACCTTAGATGCCTTCAATCAGATTGCTTTCACTGTTCACAAACCAGTAAATGCTTTCCATCATTTACTGGGAACTCCCCGTCCTCCCCTCATTTGTTTATTCAGAGAGATAAGCAAAGTACTTATGAAGAAATTTAGCATGAGTCAATATTTTCCACATGAACCTCATTTTTAAAGAAATGCTCTGTGTCACTTGTTTTGAGTCTCCCACTCACTTTGGGATGTGCTGTCAGAAGGTGTTCTCTCCAATGTCTTTTTCATCAAATTCGGGGGACAAGAGAAGGCACACCTTCAGACAGTATGATGGCTGGAGAAGGAATGCCAAGAGACAGGAAAACAAAAAAAAACACTGTTAATCTTTGCCAAGTGTGTCTCCTTTACTGCAAAGAAGGCACAGATTTAAGTTGATCTGCCTGATTCTATCTGCTCCAAAAACTCCTGATACAATATTAACTTTCAATGTCATTGGATTTGTCTGTGTGTTAGGAGAAGGGCAGGGCGTGGGTGGGGGTGTGGGTGTGGGCTGAGATTACAGTGAATGTCACCCTACCTCCTCTCTCAATCATCCACTTTCAATCCATCGCCGTCGCGGGGTTTGTGAGACAGCTTGGCGATGATGCCAGTAAAATGGGATCAATAGCATAGGGAAAAACGGACCAGACAATCTCTTACCCCTTTGAACTTCTGTACCCGTGATTGATTTGTCCCCTGCCACAGCAGAGGAGACATTAGAGACAAGAAACATGTGTGTGGCCGCACATGTGTGTGTGCTTGTGCACCTGCGTACGTGTGTTGAAAGCCTGTTTTTTGTAAAAGTGCGGTGTCTATGCATGTGTGTGTTCAGTGATTGATGATCTGAAGCACACACACATCATCAGCAAGGCATTTGCGAGGTGTGTGAGTCAGGAGCTGTCATCCCCCTCAGTCTCCCCAAGCAGAGGCCTCGGCTGCTGATTTATAGTAAATCATTAAAATCTGCTTATTATTGCAGCAGCTCATCACCCTCCCCCCTTCCTCTGTCCCCGTAACAGCCCCGCTCCCCACACCCAAACAAAAAATACCTGCCACACCACTGCTGTGATGTGATGGTCAGCAGGATCTGGCACATAAAATCCATTTCTGGATTTTCGTTTGATAATAAATACACCAGATGTCTTGATTCATAAACATCGGCCAAGGAAGCCAGTCAAAAAATCTGGCCGTGTTCCTGTTCAACAGCTGGAGCGGATTGGGCCTATCTGTCCACAAAAAACAAAGAAAAAAAGGGATGAAGAAACTTTCTTATGGGCACCCATGCCCACATAAACACCCCCCCACACACACATACACACACACACACACACACACACACACACACCTGCACACCTCTACTGTCTTCTGTCTATGAAACTGAAAATGTGATGTGACTTGAACAATGACAGGTGTGTTTGTCAAGGATGTGGCTGTCACTTCAAATCAATGGATGGGAGCATCTTCGGAGGGAGACTTTCCACTTCTTAGGGTTTGACTGGCTACACTGCGCTTCAGTGCAGATTGGAGAACAGTGAGTTGTCAAAGTGGCATTCAGGGAGCCCTGCTTGGGTGTCACCAGATCCGAAAAATAAATAAAAAATCACCAGAGTAGCTCATTTTAGCTTTTATTTCATTAGGAAGCTGTATATAGGATCCAGTGGCCATACTGACTCATGTAGTGGAGACGGAAATCATTATCTGTGCATCTATTCATCTGATGATCGTTAGCATGAACAAGTCCGACGATCACTGTTTTAGAGACGTACTATTCAAGCAAGTTGTGTAGGGCGCAGAATAAAATGATGATAATCATTTCCACTGAATAACTCAAGTGAGAATCACAGCTTGTCTATTGTCGCTGTGCAGTGCGTGGTTTGTCAAATGCTTTTCAATTACAGCCTTTAACTTGAGGCACTATCACATCCCCATGAAGTGATTTTAATGGAGTTTGGTGCAATTGTTTGTTATGCAAGACAGGTCTTTTCAGAGAGAGAGAGAGAGGAGGCTTGAAACTCAAATGAACTTTGGGTGATAACACGACACGAGCGGCTGAGCAGGAGAGTAGCTGTGCGCTTAAATCTAGTCACTTCCTGTCGCTGGTGTTTAACTTAACATGTGTATTGTACAATGTGAGGAGGGTTACTCTCCTACATGTACTGCTAAAACTCAAACATGAATGTTGGCATCTGATTTGTCAGACAGCATTTAGGGACCTGATTGCTGTCTCCAACACCCCCAATCAGTCTCTCCTGTCCCACTTTTCTCTTGCATCCCTCCCTCTCTACCTCTTTTTCTCCCTCCCGCCTCGTACAGTACAACAGCCTCCTCCCCATTCTGTCTCTGAAGCTCCTGGATCTTCGGAGCACAGGTGCAGGACTGCAGGGCTGCAGGCCCTGGATGCTGAAACAGGAGAGGCAAGCCAGCACACACGCAGAATTACAACGCCTCCATTTCTCACACTGACATAATCCCCATGTTTTATTTGTCCCCTTGTAATTCTTTTTATATCTTGGGCTTATGTTCTTTGGCATCCGTTCAATCCCAGCCTCGGGACACAGGGCTCTACCAGGCCCATATGTGTGCCTTGCTCCAGTTAACGCATATTAGTTTCTTTGTAACTGTGACTAAACTGGCACGTCTCAGCTGGGAGATGTGCCGGCTTTGACTGACAGCCCATGTCTGGATCCTGTACTTTGAGTCTCACGCAGACTTGTCAAACACGGGCTCTGTCAAAGCATCCCTCACTCTGCTGTCAAGCACAGGAACATGGAGAGCTGCAGAGGGTTCACAGCTTTGGCCACTCTGTCTCTAAATTACCTTACACTCTATATGTTTGTGAAGTAGAGAATTAATATTCTTTCACTTTCACTCTGCTGTTTCAACGTGTCGCTGAGTTGCAGACGCATGTTGCTGGCATGTTACTTCTTTTCCTAGAGAAAAAGAGTAGAGAAAATCCTAGGGGGAAACTAACTGAAACATTTTTCATGCTTTTTGCGTTTTGGCGAGATTGCTTGTGAGAGGAAAAAAAGGGAGACTTGTATACCCTGATCAGATCAGTCACTAAAATTACATCGAGAAAGCTTTTCCAATAACAGCTTGATATTAGGACTTCAGCGTGGTGTTGATGTATGTTGTCGGCAGAGAAAATCTGTTAAGTCTGTGCCATGTGATGCCAACAGTCTTAAATATTGTTTTCACAACTGTGCAAGCTAATTACCTTTAATTTTTCATCTGTGCTCCAAGGGTTGTAAGAGACTGTGATTAGTGATTCATTACTTCTCATTACCTGGCCTGTCAAACTGTTTCCTTTACTTATTCAGGCTGATTAGCTGTACATGGCCCGCCTCTCTCAATGAGGCTGAGAAAGAGACCTCAAACATGGTCTACAGATAAGCAACTGTAAATAGCAATAATGATGAGGAGGATAATGATGAGGGCATGCACATGAAGAACAGGAAAACGAGAAGAAAGATAGTTTTAAATTATAGTGATCACTTTCATGATAGAAAGAAAAGAAAAAGAAAGAAAGAACAAAAAGATAGAAAGGCTGATTGGTTATGTTCATAGCCAATTAGCATTTTTCAAATGTAAAATTTTACTTAACATCAATTAAAAATGACATGATTCTGATCTGAGAGTGTTAGATAAACCCCACATCGGCAGTCTGTGAGATGACATGTCTGCCTTTTCTCCAGAGAAGGGTTATTTATAGGTGTCAGAGAATGAGGATTGATTTACTGCAGGTAAACACGATGTCATTCTCAGCAAAAGGTCAAGGTGAGCCAAAGCGTAGGTGGAAAAAATACAGGAATTTGGCATCTGTATTTCACCTTTCTGTCAAGCCAATCAGGCTGTGAAGGCATGACAGAACTTGATAACATGCAAACAGTCTTTGTAGATGAAGCAGTGACACAATGCGTCTTTGAGTTCAAATGTAAAACAACACTGGGAATAATAAAAAAACAGGTTTGTACACTAGAAAAGATGAGCCGTTACAAAGCTGCAAAAATCATGAGTATGACATTGACTATGATAGTGAGACGATAACTAAAACATTCATCACCATTAGTAGTAATTATCAAACTTCCCCAGCATTAATTAAAGGGCATTGCTTTAAGGGAAACCAAGCTTAATTAGGAGGTTTGACAGGATGAGGCCTTAGGGATGATCCATATCCAGAGGGCTGTTGGAGGTGTACAAGTGACAGAATCTTCACAAAAAAAAGCTGTGAGCTTTTGGAGCATTTCCCCCACCTGTCACCAAACTCTGTGCCCTTGGTCAACTTACAAGATGGTCTGGTCTGGCCTGATTTAGCTTGGCATGGCTCTGAAAAACTATTGACAGGTATGACAGGGCTCCGATTAGTCAGTAAGCTGGAGGCCCAGACCTTGTCACCTGTCAGGTAGAGAGATGAAGGGTGAGTGAGCAGAGGAGGAGGAAGAGGGTGGAGAGAGAAACTTAAGGGAAAAGGAGAGGAGAGAAAGGATTGGTGACAGTGGCATTCAACACTGACGGGGTACACAAAAATACTGGAAGCAGCAATAATAAAACCACATGTATATCAGGCCTGAGTCAGCTGCAGAAGTGTTTGTGAAGCACTCCATTACAAAAACCAGAGGGTTCGAGGATGGCAAATGTGTACCCAAAGAATCTGTGATTGGATAGGGGATTAAGGGGCTGTCGTGTCTCTGAAGGGAAACAGGCAGGAGACGAACAGACAGAGAGTGGAAGAAAGAGAAAGAGATAGAAGGGTAGAAGGGGGACAGTAAACGAATGTCAGGCTGCCCAGGCAGGGAGACAGAGTGGCAGAGTGGGTGGGCTTTGACAGACACATCTCACACAGGCTGACAGCTCCGTCAATAGCCCCAGGATGGCCGCCCTGATTGACAGCTAGCAGGTGGCGCATGAATGGAGTTGTCAGGCCAACTGTCAGTCAAAGTCACATCGCTGTGGCTACAAGGCCCCGGCTGAACAGGCACACAGCTGCCCAAGGTGATCTCTGGGTGTACAGGCAGACTTTTGGCACGGGAGGCTGAGGCAACTCATATCATGCTAAAATTACCATAAATAGCATTAGCAGCATACAATAGCCGTGTTGATTGGGTCTATTTTACACTAGTGGGCAGATCTGGTATATACACAAATGGGTGGTTCCAGTCAATTTACAAAAAAGTAGAAAGAAAAAAGAAGGATTTCAATGTACTATCAATGAATCTCCACAGTTTTTCCATTTCCTTGGTTCCCCTTAATTGAGCATTGTTCCAGCACGAGGACATGAAGCATAGGAGTTAATGGGCAATAATTATATGTGAGAGAGGCTTTCTCCCTGGAGTGGAATCCAGAACAAATGGAAGCTCCGATGTGCAACATTCTACTTCATTACATCTGCCGCGATTAAAGCCCGAACATCTGGCACCATATCCTGACAGATAGACAAGACTTCTGGACTGGAAGGGAAATCGAGCGATATTTACCAAAAAAATGTAACACAGTGTATTTACTGGATGAAAGAACAAGTGCTTTGGGCAGGCACGGTACATTCTCCCTATCAGACAAGTGTTGAACTGATAGATGCATGTAAACACAAGTAAATCGTTTGGACACTTTTGACAAAATGAACGGCACTAAATACCCTTGCTACACTTTCACATCACAATGGACTTTATTATTATAGGCAGCTTCTTTGCTACAGATAAATACGCACACTGTGGCTCTTCAAGTAAACACTGGAATGTACATCAAGGTTGTTTGTTAAGGTTTTTTTTTTTTTTAACAATCTCAATCATCCTAACCCCTTCGAGGTGAAGCTAAAACAATAATCATAACTGTCTGTATCTGCTGTTGCCATGACAACATCAAGTCCCACACAGTGATGTCATGCCGTTCTGGTCTCTCCCCGGTGCACGATTATCTCCTGTGATGCTCTGAGTCAATCTGGAGGGCCTCTGGGGCGTGTGTGAGCGTCGGAGGCGGCGGTCGGGGTAGAGGCTGTTGTCAAAGGGCTTGCGGTGGACACAGAGGACGTGGGTCTTCAGGTTGCCCTTCTGGGAGGCACTGTAGGGGCAGTACCTGCACTGGAATGGCTTCCGAGCTGGAGAAAGAAAAGGAAGGCAGACAGAGAAAACAGACTTACCACTGATACAGTTTGAAGTCATTTAACCTCTGCAGGGTCTGGAATGACCACCTGGTTAATGCCAAATGTTACAATGTATGTTTTTTAAAAGTAAATCAATGAGCATCAACTTCAATTGGACAATTTTTCAGATGACAACATCTGACTGTTTATACTGCTTGCACTCAAACATCGTTTCAGCTGACCTTTGTGAGCCAATCAAATGAAAATTGACCAACAGCTCTGGCTCGTTTACACATTACAGGTTTCTGTTCATGAAAAAGCTTTGTAAATTTGAGTTCTGTAAATATAATATATATATATATATATATTACATTTTCCAGTATTCTAGACCAGATGTTGGCAGGTGAGAAGTTTTGACACTGAGCCTCTCAAATGCCGGAGAGGCAAATAAAACCACACACACATACATTGAACTTTCAGTGGGGTTCAAGCACATTTCCTATTAGTTATAGTGTGCTAAAGTCACTGTGGTTTTGTAGAAAAAGCCCATTGATTTGGGCTAGTAATAACAATTTGCACTCTCTAACACTCCAACTTTACCATAACACTGTGACACTTCATGCACGCACACAAGTGTTGAGTTGAGGAATGACAGACGTCTGCAGCTGGGAAGCAAGGCATGCCAAAACTTCCTGTCCGTCCCCCTCTTTAGTGCCTGCTACATAACTCCACTACAAATAATGTGAACCAGCATGACACAGCACAGAGTGTACCTATCATTAAGATAGAAACACAAAAACATGTTGTTAATGGCTTCCAGAAGTTTATCTGATCTCAATAAAAGTCACCAAACACCAAAGCCGAAAGGTGTTGCCAAGATCAAAACAAAAACTCTGTTGGTTGACTAATTTACCTGGCTACTTAGACAGTCATGTGTCCTTGTTCACTGCCGTGCTATTTTGGGATGTTACCTCATATAAGACTGCCTCTTTCCCCTCTGTCTAATACTTCAATGTGTTTTTCTGTGATTCATGGTTACAGTAAACCATTATGTGCTGATGTCATTTGACATCACTTACCAAAAACTGAGAGCTGTCTCAGCCTTTTCACCCCGCCCTCGCCTCTTCCTCTCTATTTGCTCCTCATCAGAGCTGAGACAGCTGTAGGCAGCTGAACACTCTCTTTCACATCTACATAAAAAAGGTGTTTTTTGGGGGAAAGTGGGAAAACTCACAGAAGGTGTGAGCAATAAAAGGTAATGCTCCATCTGTTGGTGTATAATAACCTGATGGCCGTAAAGGACACACATCGACATTCACACACTAGTCAGAGAGAGGATGAGGCTTGACACATTTGAATATCATCAAGATGGCACAGAGGGTTTTGTGTGTATGTGAGTGTGTGTGTGTGTGTGTGTGTTTGGGAAAGAGAGTTAGAGAAAGTAGTCTTACTGTGGGAGGGAGCGGGGAGCTGTCTGGGAGGAACAATAGTAAAAGAAAAGCTTTGTCAAAATCCAGATACAGAGCAGTTTGCGGTGCGTGTTAAACTCCACCTGTCTCACTTCTCCAAGCATCAATCAATGGAGGTGGAAAAACTGGCAAATAGGGAAAATAAACATCTCTAATTCTGCGCATTTCTTAAACTCCCTTATTAAAACTTTAAAGTTGTTTTCTATAAAAGTTGGAGCAAATTGAATTTTTCCATCCATTGTGATTTGAGAGACTGGACACATTTCCCTCAGTCTTCTACTCAGACTCTTGTACTCAGACGATTTGAACAATCCTGTAGTCTATTACAATTTCATAACATCAGTTAATGATAAGACAAAAGGTCTTGCATCTACATCAGTCGCTTGTTGCCCTGCTTGTCTTCCCCTTTCTCTCCCTCCTCGTCTCCCTTGGATCTTCTTTTCTGTGTTCCCTCCCACCAGAGGAGAGGGGAGGTCCAAGAGAGGGCAACCTCCAAATAAGTTCCATTAATCACAGGCCAGAGTCTAATGTAACTAATATTTTACAATTAGAGGAGACAGCAGTGGGCTCAGAGCCATCCATCTCTTCACCACATGATCCTCTATTCAAAGGCTGCTCGAGCCACAGCATCAGACCAGCCAGACACACACACACACACACACACAGACAGACATACATGCACTCCTATACATGTGCACGTACACAGATGAACAAATAGACTGGACAGGAAATGAGAGGGGTGGTATTGTGTGGTGTTGAGAGTAAGAGTGAAGAAAGAAAAACAGAATGAGTGATTACTGACCCTGACTCTGTATAATAGCTACTGACATTGGACTGTACCAAAAGACAATTCTTGTTTATTACAACTTGGGTATTGTGTAATTTTGGCCATCATTTCCATCTGTTGTGATAACATTGTACTCACCAAAGTAATTGCTGAGATCTGGGAACACGGCACCATCACTATAACAAAGTCAGACAGGGCAAGAAACACGGGCAGTCAGACAATCAGACAGGTAGTTAACACGCTAACAGTTTAGCCAGATTATCTAAATCACTTTATGGTTAAACTGAAAGTGAGCACACATAAAATAATAAAAATTCCTCTTTGAACAGGTAAATTATGTGTGCACACAACTATAGCAAGAATGCTAGGTCAAAGATGAACCAGGAAGTCAGTCTATAAACTATGATGGATGTTTACAACGGACAGTTTGGGTATTAATTCTAGCATTCACCTTATACTTAGTCTTTTGAAAAAGTTAAGCTAACCTGGGTGTTTGTTTGAAAGATGTATGATTGTTTGAGAACTTGCGTTTCTTGCCTCCTCAAACTTATTTTTAGCAAAGTCACTACACCTGCCAAGAAAGAGTCACGTGCGTATCTCTCCTGAACGAATTTTAAAAAATACATATGATATGTTTATAGCGGACCTGTAGAGGTGCTGGTAGGCAGATCTTTTTTTCCTTGCTGTTTCCCTGTTTACAGTCTTTGTGCTAGCTATTAGCTAAGCCAACCTTTTCCTGGATGTACCTTCATATTTAAAGAACAGATAGTAGAACAGATAGAGTGGTATCTTCTCATCTAACTCTCAGCAAGAAAGAGAAAATGTGTATTTCCCAAAATGCCAGACTATTCTTTTAAGTACTTCTGGTCAGATTTGTTTACTTTCTGTATTCTTTAAACAGATATCTATTGATTTAAATAATACTTTTGCACATTTTAGACTTTTAGAGAATTTAGATTTTTTTATGTATTGGTATTCAAACTCATATCTTGTATAAGCACTAGTATCAAAATATTTCAAACCATACCCTGTGCTAACTAAGCGTATATTTGCATGAGGTTATATACATGTATACGTTTGCACCTCCATGCATGTTTTCCTGAGTGTGTGTGTGTGTGTGTATGTGTGTGTGGGTGCGCGGTGAGAGTGTGTTGTGTGTCACAGGCTGAGATAATGACCATGATGACAGTGGCGGGGCCGATGGGGGCCAGAGGAGCTGAATGGTGACGGATGACACAGGGCTGAGCTCTGATGGCACACAGACAGTGAGTGATGACTGCACATCCTTCCCAGTGCTCCACCCTTCATTATCTCTATGGGGAGAAGCACGGCACAAAGGCAGGCCGCGCTGCCCTCTCGCTGCCCTCAAACGACATCTGCTCATGGAGACAGCCACACTACCGCTCCTCTTTCACCTCGCTGTCGCTCCATCTATCTCCATCTATGGTGATCTTTCTCGCTCCTTTTCTCTCTCCTTTTTCTCTCGCTCTCTGTCAACCTCTCCGCGGAGGGTATACAGAGGTCAGACAATGAGATAATGACTCACCCCTTTCAACCTTTCAAATCATTGCCTTTTCTTTCTTTCTGTCCTCTGTTGTTCTTTCATTCTTAATCCTTTCTTTATCGATCTTCTCATATTCACTTGTTCTCATGCGTTTGAGAGGCCTGATCTGATGTCACTGAAGAGATGGCTGGTTTAGTTAAGTGGTTAAAAGTTAGCTAATACTAAACCTCAAGGCATGCATGGCGTTACAAAACCGTGTTCTCAGAAATGGCTGTCCTAATTTTGCCTGAGAAATTTGAAAGCATGCCATAATACCAGGTAGAGAAATATTTAGATGCTCTACAAGAGCTTAACTGTTAGAGTGGTAAATGTTGCCATCTAGTGGTTTATTCCAAGCAGTGCAGTGATGAGAGTTTCCATTTAAAACGCAAGGGAGGGCTCAGTGAGACTAATGAGCATGCAGACAGGTTCAACCAGAGGTCACCATCTGGCCAATTACCACTGCTGGCACATTGGAGCCGACCTGAACTGTCATCACAAACACATCACTCCATGTCCAAACTGCCCGGCAATATGTCACCATGCCACTAGGCATGCCATACAGTATGGAGAAGATGGGGGCAACAGGAGACAGCCCCATGACAAAGCCACCTGGTCAGCACTGCAGACAGGACAGGCTGCCGGGCCACCTGCTTAGTTCAGTTTTAGAGGACACTCATTGAGACTCTCAATGTCAGCTACCCATCTCAATGTCCAGTTTGACTGACAGGTGTTTATTGTGTCTTTGACATGTCCTTCCTCAGGGAGAGAGAAAACTATGGAGGATCAGTCTGCAGCAAACAATACATTGATCAGATCACTGAAAAACACAAGCAACAGCCACAGTATTTTATGCTGCATTTGCGTTTAAAATGGTTTAATGATGCCAATTGTTCTTGGATTTTTTAAAGGAATTTAAAACATGAGGTTTGTTCGAAGACAACCTTAAACTGCCAGCTTTTTAAATCCTATCTAATTTTTTAATTCAAACAGCATTATACGCAATAAAAGCAAGAAAACAACATGAACAGTGTGATGGCTATGACAGGAGTTCGGGTGCTTTTTTGGCATATTATAATAACCATCTGTACAATCAAATAGAAAACTACATCTTGCTGTTAGAATCATAAAGAAAGGGAACAGATGTTAATCCCTAATGGAGTTGACAGGCACTTTCCTGTCTTTCACATGAACATATTGAGTTTCTGAATAAGAGGGGGATCAGAGGGAAGGTGTATCATGTTGCACTCATAATACATGCATATCAAAGACCCCAGCTGTTGGATTCCCTCTCTTGAGAGACAGCATTATTAAATCTGCACTCAGCAAGCATATCACACCAGCACAAGAGCTTAAGCCTCTCCATCAGTGGGCTCCATTGGCTTGGGCGATTTGTAACCTATCACACAAGGCGATTATATCATCTTTTAAAGTGTAGGGGTAATCAGTGCCACACACCTGTGTCTTCTTTAGCCCTTGTTTGAGATCAGAGATAAGATCTGGCAAGAAAAAGAAAAAAAGACAAAAAAAACTAGAGTGCTATAAGTATAAGGGAAGTGTGTTGTTTGTAATTGGCATGATTTATTCACACACTCACACTCACTCTTCACACTTCCGCTGTTAGGTGATGAGGGCTGAGAAACTGACAAAACTTTTTTGGGAGCATATAGCAGCATCCTTGTAAGTGACAATGTCACGCATTGATACAAAAAAAATGTACAGCCATCACGCTAGTCAGGCACTTATATATAGAATTAAGTTAACCAATTGTTATATTGACATCTGCAATGGTCTATCACATTCAGAAGCATCTGGAAGGGCACACGGTGAAAATAAGAAAGGATCCGTCTTTGTCCACTAGGTGGCAATATACACTTTAAAATCTAAAGGCAGCCCTGGCTACATCTTGATAACAGTGACAGCTGCATTTAACAGGCAGTATATGAAACACAAGCTGATGCTCACCTGATGCAACATCTTTCTCTATGTCCCCCCAGTCGTTCCGACTGGCTTTGTTTGCACCTGCAGGTGTGCTGCTCATGTTCCCCTGGGACCTGAGGAAGGAGAGCGGGCCACCCTGGTGCTGGAGTTGATCGGCCTGTCCTGGAGTCAGGTTCTCCAGAGAAGAGATGGGAGATTCAGCCACATCTCTGCACCAAGGTCCTGGCTTGTCGTGCTTCTTCTCGCCAGGACACTGGAAATCAGCGTTGGCCTGTCCCAGGTCCTCTGGCTTGAGGACATTATTTTTTAGCATCTTCCACTTGGCAGCATCGTCATGTTCATCCTCCCTCCCTTGCTCGGATTTCTCAAATTCACCTTCACCACTGTGACCCGTGGAGCCTGCATTCTGTGTATTCATCTCTTCTTTTGTTCCTGGCACCAAAAGGTCACACTGATATGCGGGTTTCACACTGAGTTCAGCTGTGGCATTAGAGTAACTTTGTAGCCTGCGGGTAATGGAGGAGGAGAGTCCATTACAAAAAACGCCAGACATCTGTACCAGTACAGCAGGAGACATGCCTGAATGAGACAGGACAGACTCTGGCCTAACAGACAAATCTAAAGGCTCATACTGGGACTTCCTGGTTTGGGCAGATGAAGAGCCATCTACACCTGCATCTTTGTCATTGCAGTCGGACTGCTTGTTGACGAGCAGGGTGTTTTCACTGTGGCTCTCCAGACCAAGGTAGTGACCTGAAGCTGGACTCCAGTCTTCCCTGGATCTCGGTCTGAGCTTGGGGTTGGGGTTGGGGCTGGAGCTGCTGCTGGTGGGCTGCAGTGGAGAAGAAAGATCCCTGCTGTTCTGCCAGTGGGGGAAGTGGTAGCGATCCAGATGGAAGCCGAGGGAGGCTGTCTGCGCAGCGGTGTAGTCACTGGAGAGTGGACACCTGTAGACTTTCTCACCTAACACAGACAATAGCATCAAAAACATAATGCAATCCAAATCAGATTAGGAAACTATGTGTATATGAGGCATGCTGATCATTTTTTTTTCCTGAGAAAAGTATGTACCAACAATCGTTGTCTAAACATGAAAAATGTTGCAATCCCACACCAGGCTGAGTTGAATGATTTAAGCGCTGCCCTGCAGTAAATCAAGCTTGTAATCAGCTTTCAGCTCCAGTGATCCATCATTTTACAGTATGGACGCCACCACCATGTGCAATAAATACACCCAAAGATGTTAACACCAAACGAGATTCTTCCAGAAATAATAAACAGTCAAATTTAAAGCAACTAGAACAAGGCAGATGTCGCAGACAAGAACCCCATTCCATCAAAACCAGTAAGTGAGATTCCCAGTCAAAAATAACGAAGTCCAACATGTGAGCAGTTCTGATTAACCGCACCATGTACTGTAGCTGAGTTTATTTTTGCTTCATACTTGAAAAATGGTGCATTGGGACCATAATTCAAAAAGTACAAAGTGTATTATTGTGGAGAATGACAAAGGGTAATTTTTCTCCTTTTAGCCAGTGAAAAATACCCATCTGGCAACAAGATTTGATCCTGTTCACCATAACTTTTAATTAAAGGTAATTTAAATGCCTTCTTTCCTCTGTTTACCTACAGTTTGATCCTTATAGCCATCACAAAAACTCCCTCCAGGGTTAAACACACTCCCTGTGACCATTTTGAGTTAGTGATTGTCTGAGACCTCAGCCTTGCACTGTCTTTAAACAGCCCAGCTGTTTCGCTGCCATTCCAATTACAGTAAAAGTCATCCGACGCCATTAAGCCACAAATATTGGCAGTTTATTGCCCAACACTCTCCTGGCATTTGAAGGTCAGGTCATACATTATACTGTGTCTTTTAGGGATGCGTCTGGGATAGGGAGATAAACCCACCACCATTAATTTAATTCTATGCATATTGATGCCTTATTGTTCTTCTTTAATGGACTAATATCTGAGTTACAACAGTGATTCATCCCTGCCAGAGAAATATCAATTTCATACACCTCAAGATCTGACCCTGAGGCAATTCTCTGAGGTAAATCTAAATCTAATGATCTGTAGTTGTTACTTTACTTTGTTTCCAACTTTAATAGAAAAATCACCTTTGCGAGCTGAATGGTAGTAAAAGGATGGCTGATTTGACTATTTCAAAAGTACAAAACCATAAAATAACAGCCGCATATTAATCAAATAGAGTTGAACGTAATGAAATTGAAAAATCCCTGCTGAAATGGCAAATTTGTGTCCTTGATCTGAAGACAGTCACCCCTGTTTGTACTGTATATGTGTTTGTGTGTGTGTGTGTGCATGTGTGTCTACAGTGGTTACAGTATGTTTGATTTAATGTCTGCGTACATTTAATGTGCGTGGCAACATGTGTGGGCGTGCAAGAGCGGGAAAGATACTTCAACAGTGCCACACCCTTGTCTCCAGTAACAGACAGAAAAATACAAACAGCTTAATGGAACTCTTTCAGACACG
Source organism: Nannoperca obscura (assembly GCA_036024295.1). Taxonomy (NCBI): domain Eukaryota; kingdom Metazoa; phylum Chordata; class Actinopteri; order Centrarchiformes; family Percichthyidae; genus Nannoperca; species Nannoperca obscura. The sequence goes on along the minus strand of JAVQJL010101331.1, from coordinate 12,332 downwards.
CAATATATCTCAATTATTCTGTGGCTTAAATTACGATGACATTACCGGCCAGCTCCAAATGCAGAGAACACATATATCTGACCTCATCTTTCAGTGTGGACCTTCCTAAACCCATTTGCCAGCCTACACGAGAGCGGTAAAACAACACAAAGACTGAAGACTCTGCCTTTTTTCTCTTCCTTTGGACGGGTGCCATCTTTGTGATTGCCTGGTTCATGCTAACTTAATCAGTTTAAGATTTACTTACACTGCCGAGGCTCACATTATGTGAGGGGAGTAATTTTAGAGCTTAGATTTATCAACCAAAACTCCAATTACTGCATCATTACAAACCCCAGCCTCTCTCACCTAACACAGAGCATCTAATGAAGTGATGCGTATGAGTTATCCGTCCTTACTGGATGTGCAAAGTGGAGGAATAAGGTAAATAAATAAATAAATGCCTCAAGTGAGCCGTGTCTATGGAAAAAAACATGCAGCTGGGCTTGGACAAGTGATTCATTTCATATGGAAATAGGTTTTCAACCATACATCACCGTCAATGCAATCACAGACTAACATACTATATGCTTACATAGGCATTTGGCAGTTATATTGTAGATATCAAACTCTTTATACAATGGGGCTTTGGCTCTTTCTTTATGTGCAATCAAGCACCTGAAATGCAAAGCAGAGATACATAGTGGCTGGTTTGGTTTAAGATGAAACAGAGTGAGTACGAGAGTCACACACAAGACTGGTGAGAAAAACAGGGGCACCAGATGTTCTTTGATGTTTATAATAGCATATATTATTAATATTAATTAGACCACATAGTCAATGACGCATTTGGGACGTTTCCAAGTCAATTAAGCCAAATGGCATTCAGGAGACGGTGGAACAATATTTCAAGGCAGGTGTTCAGAACTCCCTGGGTAAATCTTTTTATCTGCATGCTAGGAAAACAAGCATTTTGAGCTTAATTTGAGCCTCATATCTGCAATAATAATTAAAAAGAGGATTAAAAGACAGAAGTGAGAGGGAGACAGAAAAGCCAACAGGTAATCAGTTTAGACAAACCAGTCAGACTGACTCTGATCTCTGAATAAGAGCTGAATTTGTTAAGCTAGACACAGGACCGAGTTAGATAAGGACCTGTTTAGTTAAAAGATGCTTTTAATGTCAGCAATCACAAAGAACAGACTGATGTGACTGGAACAGCCAAAGGAAAAGTGATACTCTGTGCAGCAGCCTGCTTTATCTGTGTTTCTGGGTAAACCTCTGCTCATATTACAATTCACAGTTTTACAGACGCTTATCATTTCAGGCTCTGCTAGCTGTAATGCTTACAGTAAAAGAAGTAGTGTAAAAGCAATGAATAAGGGAGAAAACACATATGGGGACAACATCATTACATGGTGTCTGCTCATTGACCTTGAGGTTAAGAGTATTGAATGGGACTAATTAATAACTGTCAGAGCATTTTATGTTTGTTAGGCATGTTTTTATTCTGAGCTGGGATCTAAGTGGTCCAATGTAGGTCAGGGGCCTGAAGCATGCACCCTTCATTAGTTTATCATTTTAAGAAAAGTCGTTTCTCTTAATCTCAGATTATAATTAAAGTCAAAGGGCATTTTCAAATCGGTCCTGATGAGATATCGGGAGAAGTAATTTTCGTGACACATGTCTTCTATTGAAATCAAAGCGTGATTTCTAATTAAAGATGCAAGAGTATTTGTAGCTAAAAATCTAAATCCAGCACTGTATCTGGATGCATCAAGCAAAGAAGCCGTCTCTCACTCTGACAGCCATGACTGTACTATATTTGCTATCCATATTGAAAACATCAATAACTTCATGACCACCATAGGCTGACTATGAATAATGCAGCCAGTAATTCTGGACTAATCAATGTTCCTCAAGCTGAACATCTGGCAGTGGTAATTCTTCCTCAGCATCTCTGCTCTCCTGAATTAGAAAACACTCGCTCTCTTCCTCCACGTCCAAACCATCAAGACCGACAGACTTGATCAGTTACAACCCCCCACCTCCGAAAAAACTTATCCCTGTTATTAAACCCTCATCAAGTGGTGCGTGTTCTCCATATGTGTAGGATTTACCTATCTGTCCTGCAGCAGACCTGTGTGTTGAGCCAGGGCCAGCAGCGTGTGATTGTGTTAATTAATCTGTCATTGTGAGCGCAGGGAGCAGCTGCAGAGGTCTCTGGGATATATTGTCAGAGCTAAACAATGCGGTGCTAAGCCCCTAGAGTGAGTCTACCATTACACAAGACTAAGAACAGAGAAGACAGGACGAGAGGGGGAGAGAGAGCCTGCCGGATCCATCATTGACTAAAGCAATGACGCCTGACCTTTACAATGAATTAGTTTCCATGCTTAATATTGACTGAAATTAGAGTCTGATACTGAATGTGCCATCCCAGAACTGTGTGCACTCAAATCCTCAGCTAGCCAGCTATCATAAATGTTTCTGGAAGTGACACCGTATGGTCTTGGAGATAGGGAAGAAGAGGGAAAGTAAAAACAACAGAGCTCAAATATGTTTCTTAAAGAGCAACCAGAGAGGGATTTGGCCGTAAACTGGGAGCATTTACATGTAAATATGCAGATACCAGTATGTGTGTACAATATAGAAACAAAACATCTAATGAGATTAGACCTGATCCATTTATCTCTGCTATACGGCCATCATTTAATAGGATACTGCTTCAAATCCCACAAGAGCGCATCAGACTGAGATGTACATAACAGCAGTACTCCAGCAGAAAATAACCATAGTCATAAGCTGTGAAGAAACAGAACAAAAGTTTGGATTTATTCTTCTTCTCTTAGCAATGCTGTTACATCAGTAATTTAGGCTCATGATAACATGTTAGCAGGATGCCATGACAAGAAAGGCATTTACCCAGAGAGTCGAATCATCCAAATCACCAGGTGGAAGAGAAGACTATCAATAAAAATACCAGGTGGCAGATCAAATCATAAAAATCACTGGGTGGTGTATATCAAATCATTAAAAACACCAGATGGCATGCATTAACATCTTGTGCCCCCGTAGGCAAGGGGTGGGGATGTGACGGATAAAAAATAGAGGGTACTAATTATCCCTACAATACAACATGATGCCATTATCTTTAAAAGGAAGACAAAGTACTTGTGGATGACAGTAATATCTGTGGTGGTGTTGCTGACCCTGCACTTCATGTCCACCTACACTAAGTGGGAAGAAAGATGAGGGCACAGCTGTCACTTAGCTATCATATTTAAATAAAAAAAACATATAGAAAAGATTATGGGATGCATATATTTGATCCTTTGTAGTGATAGACCTCATATTAATTCTCAGACTAGAAACGTAATCCTGCAAAGAACTGAGAAAATATTAAAGGGGTACTCCAGTGATTCAGTATGTTAAGAAAGCAACAGTCAGGGTGTCACGGTAGCCTACAGGTTAAAGCATGTAAGTTTCTGGCACAAATCCAGACAGGGACCTTTGTTGCATGTCATCCATATCTCTCTCTCTCTCTGCCCGTATTTCCTGTCTGCTTCTATGCTTTTAATTACACAATAATTATAATAAACACAATGCTTCAAACATGTTTAAAAAAGAACGGTCAAAATCTTGGGCAGCAGAGGATGTTTTATTTTCTGACTTTTAGTTCCTAGTATGGGTCGAGCTCCATAAACATTGGATCTTGTCCTGTGATGCAAAAGGACAGTGTCATTCATTAGACCCTGATGACATCAGCAGGGTCATTTTTTTCAAACTTTGGAAAGCTCCCTCCAGAACCACAAAATACATTATCCAGCTATCTTCACAGGCTGGGTAGTACTTCTGGTGTCAAGTAAACTGAACTTAATGTGTAAAATTGTTGGAGTACCTCTTTAGCAAGATCTTAAAATAAAATAAAAAATTGCTTTCCTTGACTGAATTACCTGTAGTTGGAGAAGAAGATTGTGGTGGATGGTCAAGGGCACTGCCAGATTGGGAGCTCCCCGTCTCTGTGGTGATCTCAGTTGCCCCGTGATAACTCACGCTGCCTGGGCTACCGGGTCTGCTGATGGCCTTGGTGTCTGGGTCACCGAGACACACTTTCCCATCGTCTATAGGGAGACATCTCTCAGGCAGGTAGGAAGAGCACTGCTGTTGGTCTTTAGGACTAAACATTTGCTGTTCAACTGGTGTCATGATCTGCCAGCCTGGGTAGCTGCTGCTGTTGAGTGTATCTCTGTTGGAGATTACTTTCTGTAGATATTCCATGCTAGTGGAGTTCAGTGGAGGGTGGAGATGATTTAAACCCAACAAAGAGGAGCTCTCTGCATCTGTCAAAAGGCCTGGACCTGAAGAAATCATCCTCCCTAACATCTCCCTAACCTTCATGTCAATGCCTGCTGTGGCAAGTATCTGATTATAATCTTGATGGTCAGCTCTCTCAGCCGTGAGGAACCTGTTGTGAATGCGCGAGATGTACTGCGAGTAGAGGTTGCTCTGATGGTCTTGCGTTAGGTTACTCATGTTAACAGAGGTGTTATGCTCAGCAGGGAGATTACGCTTAGCAGCCAGCTTATTGAGGTGGACCTTCATGTGGTTCTTGAGAAACCAGGGTTCTTTGAATCGACGGCCACAGATTTGACAGCAGTGCTCAAAAGAGTCCTTGTGTTTCCTCATGTGACCCTTTAGAAACCAGGCCTGGCTGAAGGTCTGTCCGCACACCTCGCAGGGGAATTCACCAATGGGCTTCCTCTTGTCACCGGCCCCCATTGCAGGCTTCTGCCCTGAGCCGGAATCAGCAGTTATATGAGTCGTCTCAACATGGCCAATGAGCTCCTCCTCATGTGAGGCAGCAAACTCGCACAAGGTGCATTTATAGGGTTTATGTAGGATCCTGATGTGGCGCTCAAGCTCCTGCTGCTTCCTGAACTTTCCTTTACAGAATGAGCAGCGGAAGCCGGTGGGTTGGGGCTGGACAGGGTCATCATGGATGGTAGTCACCTTAGGAGATGTGGATGTATGTGGCAGGCTCTCTGCAGCACCAGGATTGGTTAAGAATGGCAGTTGTATTGGGACACCATGTGGCAGCTGGGGTGTTTGAATTAGGTTTATATTAGATGTTTGCTGTTGGCTAACATGACCAGCTCGTGTCTGCCTGTCCCGTAGTATCGCCCTTTCCTCAAGCTCATGAAGCAACCTATTCTCCTCCCTAATTCGTCCACGGCCTTTACCCAGAATGCCCTGCTTGTGAGTACGGAGGTGTATCTTCAGGTTGCCCTTTTGTGCAGCCCTGTGGTCGCAGTAGGGGCACTTGAAGGGCTTCTCACCAGTGTGAGTGCGCATGTGAAGGGAAAGAATGCTGTTGAAGCGAAAACGCTTTCCACACAATGGGCAGGGATACTTTCTGTTCTTGCGGTTGTCATCCTGGGTGGAATTTACCTGGGAGACAATGCTTTGATTGGTAACTCTCAAGAACTGGGAAAGCTCTGCTCTCCCGTTCATACTGCTGAGAATTCTTGCATCCATGATTTGATTGGCCAGAAGCGCCATCTGGCTCCTAATTGGGTGGGTGGATGGGGTAATGAAGCTGTCCTTTCAGGAACTGGTTGATGTTACAGTATGGCGGTCTGGGGTGTTTATGTGGTGCAGTCCGAAAGTTAGTAGTGCGCTGTATTCTGACTATTTGCACTTATTCAGTTGAAACAGGATGTGGATTCATGCTGTTCAGATGAAATGGCTTGTTGTAGCACAGATCTAAAGAGAAAACAAAAAGAACATTAAGTGCATTCTATTTCTGCCAAAACAAATAAATTATGCAAATACATGGTAATGGTAAAAAATACAGGTAACTAAAATGTCAGTGAGGTTATGAGCTGTCAATTAAGTGTGTAAATCTGTATTGTTGCAACTGCTGTATAATGCCAGTGATGCACCACAAATAGGTCAGGAAATAGAGCAAAGTAGGTTCTGACTTTCTTCATCCTGTGTTAAGTATGACTGTGGTTTTAGATTATTGTTGGAGACTCGCAAAATGCTGATTAAGTTCAACCACAGAGGCTTCATCAACAAATATCTCATCTTTACTAAAGGCTAAGGTGAAAATCTTTGTCTTGATCTCATTTTGTACTGACACACAATACTAAGGCAGCACAAACATCAAAGACTGTCTGCTGCTACTTGGCCTTCCTTTGCATTTCACAAATCTTGAAACGCTTGAAAAAAAGATTAAAGTAAGAGTGTTAAGCTTTTTCAGCAGGTCTATTGCATATTTGAATAAAACCATTACCAGGATAATTATGTCACAGGAGTGCTAAGGAGAATAAACAACTTGATGATGCAAAAATGCAAACTGAAGTTAAAGGGAGAATATCCAAATGGAAAGCTAAAATATGCTTCACTTCTCTGCCCAGCTTCCCTTTTTTTTATTCAACTGTAGCAGCTAAACAAAGCTTCAAATTCACATCATGCAACAATGGTAGAGGTCACATAAGTGAGCCCAGCACAGCTCTAGTGCAGCACCAAAGGGCACAGAACAAAGCCTGCACTGTCCACACTGAATTAACACAGGCTTACATCATCCTGGACTGAAATCTCCGTCAGTCATGAAAATGATGTACACAAAACCATGCAGATAAAGAGCTGGCATGCTGGCAGCAGTGGCTGGTGTGAGCCTGCACTGAGCTGTAGATCAGAAATCAATGTAACCATTTAATAGTGAGCTAATCATATCTCACAGAAAAAAGGGAGTAAACTATATCATAATGTTGAAGATCTACTTCATATTTCTTAACCTGTTATTCCTTAGCAGTCCAGCCAATACAGAGGGGGGAGCAACGCACGCACTTCCCCAACCCAACATCTCCCACCCACTTTCAAGTTTTTTTTTTAAACTATTATTGCATTTGCCTCTATTAATGCCATCACTGTACTGTGGATGTGTGATATTGTACAGTGTATCCAATCTTAAGGCTAATCATAATGATTGATCAAACTCAACTTCAAATGGCTTTGCATCTGCAGCATCTTGTGAAATAACTACTGTATAAATGTCTGTGCATTTTTGTTATTAAGCAATGCAAATGTGCTAATTCTTACCTGTCTGTCATATCTAGCTAGCTGAAAGCACGAGTGAGGCCAGTAATAAGAGAGCAGCCCAAACTAAACACAACATCAAGACTAGATTAATGTAACTAAAGGCCTTCCAAATAAAATGTCTGACAGGGAGACTGAACCACCTGCTGCAGCTGCTGCCTATGGTCTATAGCAACCTCAATCAGTCATGAAAATGTTGTACACAAAACCACACAGATAAAAAAAAAAAAGCTGGCATGGCTGTAGCCATGGCTGGTTTGAGCAGCATGTCTGCTATGAGCTGAGATCAATGTACACACACGGGCCTGAGCTAATCATATCTGACAGGGAGAAAGTGAGCGAATGATATTAGCATACACTAGATCCACTTCATATTTGCTAAAGTGGTATTTCTCTGATTAACTAAGCATGGCAAGGAGGCATAAAACCTTCATCAATTGTGTGTGTGTTTGTGTGTGTGTGTGTGGGGGGGGTTAGCCTAGGTTACGTAGGATCTGGTGGAGATGGGAGCTGCACACAGGGCCATCAGGTGTTTTCTCTGTCAGAGTGGATTAGGCTCTTTTGTTGCATATTGAGAGAAAGTTTGATTGTTATTAAGCATCGTGTCACAGTAGCGCCTCTTAGGTGTGGCCGTGCATAGACGAACGAAGAGCAGGTGTGATTTAGCACAGGCAATAAAAGGAAAAAAAGTGACACACACATACACAATTAAACCAGCCACGGGAGCTGTGCATTCTGGATGATTTCAGTAGTGACAAAATAATATAAAACATCATTACATTTATTTTTACCACAGTCAGACTAAGGATTCTGTATTTCAGTATTTAATCTAGAGGAGGCCAGAAGTGTAATCTTTTTAGTCTGTAGTTGCAGCATATTGGCAGCTAGGATGGATGGACAATATTATAAATCCATAGAGAGGTGACACTGAAATGGAACACACGACGGAAATTTATAGATCAGAAGTGCATATTTCATATTTCTGTTTAACAGCAGATAAAAAACATTAATAATGTATGTGGGTGGTTGAGCTGAAAGCTACAATGAATGTAGCTACATACTGTTAGGCTACAGTAACCCATCTAATGTAACCTAAAATAAATATAATCTCTTAGCAAGAAGAGGTGGAAAACGTACCTCATATATACTAACAACTGATGATGCTATACATATTTGTTGATGTCCCAGATTCTTTGTAATGTGGTTCTGCCTACTTCAAAATCACAAAACTTTCAAAATTCCTGGAATTCCATGACTTCCCAGCCTACAGATAACAACAGTGTTATTCATTATTAGAGAGTAGGCCTATGTGCAGGCAGTAAAAGCCTCATGCCATGCATTATGCCCCCTGTCTCACTTCACCCACGCAACCACCCTTCAACTCAGCCAGCCAACCATCCTGTGCATTGCCCTGTCAAGGGATGAAGAGGCAGCACAAGGAAGAGGGCAGTGGTAACACAGCTGCCCACCATGACCTGTACAAAAGATAGCACCCATATACTTTCTGACAGCCAGATTAATGAAACCCTATAGGAGCTTCTCTGTTGGCCCCCCAAAAGCCTGACGGAGACAGAATAGTCTAACCAGCACCATTCATTACTGCGGGAGTGCAGAGCACAGAAAGAGCACACACAGCACTGACAAACTAGCTCCTTGTGAGTAATAGCTAAAGAACTCATAAAGGAATACATACACATTTGTTGTGGATGCAGTAAATCTATGCCACTCCTTTTACAACTATCAAAAATCTGGCTTCTGCCCTGTAAAAATAAATCTGGCGAGCATGTGGTGCAGTGGTGATGTGCAGCTATTTGGGAGTCAGCTATTCCACAAGTTCAGTGAAAGGGGGCTTTCGATTCATTTTGTTTGTCTCATTCAGTAATGCAGATTAGTTGCTTCGAATGCAACAGAGGAAGCTACAGGGTATAGAAACTGTAAGTCAGACTGCAAACAGCAGATTTTCTTTGTGGTGACCAGCTGTGTTTGTACCTGTGTGAGTCTGTGGAAACCTCTAATACACTGTAAGTCTTTCAAATGACAAACTGCTCATAAATTCACATTTATTCAGAAGGCCAAGGTGTGAAAATGACTAAGTGTACATGAGTGTTCTGGAGGAAACATGCAGTATCATAACCTCATTACCCTGTGTGCATGTGTTTGTGTGTGTGTGTGTGTGTGTGTGTGTCATAGTTACACTTTGCATCCGGGAGCTTCCTCTGATGCTTTCAATGGCACTCACACACAGCGAGCGCAACAAAATATAAACACTGTCTCCTCAATTCGTCCTCATCATTCACATGCAAAGGCACCCACTCTCACATGATGTCTCTCTCTCTCTCTCTCTCTTTCATACACACACATGCACACACACACAGGCACACACATATAGAATGTATTTTAAATCACTAATGTGTAAACAGTTGCTCTTGTTTGTACAGACCACCTGTTCTTTCTGGACACAAACAAAGCTTTGGCGTACGATGGGGTGTGTTAACAGTGTGGGGTGCGTAGGGGATGCCTTGCACAAGAGAAGCCTATCCACATGGTGTAGGCTGCATCAGATGGTTGAGCCCTGCAGGAAGGCTGCCAGCTCCAACAGAACTCACACAGATCTCAAAGAATGGAGCTTCTTCAGTCCGCAACATACTGACATGTTTTGCTTTCTTAAAAAGAACAGTTTCCCCTGGTGCAAGGAAAGCATTATATCATTTAAGGAGACAGGATAATTTCATTTTTACATCACATTCGTCTTCTACATTTCCCAATATTTGCAAAACTGCAAAAGAGGTGGCAAAATGGAGGCGAAACTGTGCCTACTTTCACTTGCTAAAGCACTTGGAGGCACTAAAACAAAAGTCATTAAACGAGTCATCACAAAATCACAGCAGGACTCTGGTAATGCCACTTACAGTATCTCATTAAGCTATGGCATCTACAGGAAAAAACTGACAAACAAAGAGCATAATCCAAGGCACATTAACTGGGCTGATAATTCAATGAACTCTCATTTGGCAGCCATCTTGCCCTTGTGATGGTCTTTTTTCAGCCACAGCAGCCGAGCATCGACCCCCTCGTGAAGTTCCTCTCTCTTTCTCACCCCTCTCTCGCTCACACACATATATATTCTTCCTCTCGATCCCTCTCTCTCTCTCTCTCTCGCTCTCTCCCGCGCTCTCTAAAACAACAAAACATCCACCATTAGACAACGGGGTACCAGCGTAATTAGAAAATGACTTCCTTTGCAATCCTAGCTAAGTAGTTTACACACTGTAATTACAGGGACAAAATCATCTTTTCATCATTTCACTGATTGAGCTCATCAACCCAGTGGGATCCCAGGACTGTGCTCAGGCAACATCTGGGCTAAGAGAATTAGCCCTTAGTTTAGCAGGCCTTACTCAGTGGCAAGCAACTCAGCATGAACACCGGACATGGCCGTGGCACACATCTCTAATTGAGACAGTTTTTTGGATTGTGCATCGGATTGGGTGTTAGATCACAGGCTTTATCAAACAGCCCTCGTTCACCAACGTTCACTTAAACAATAAGAGACCATTCAGAAGGAAGGTAAGGTCACTGCGCAGCAACTATCTGTATTTCCCACACTCCCAAAAATGCCACATCACACGTTGACTCCCCTTCAGTGCGCTCCTGCACTTGTGAATTGAAGCATTGAAGATTGACCTTGGTGCACAACAACATGCCTTTTCATGGGGCGCTGTGTTTACTGTAATTCTCGGTGTGCCCTGAGCCTTGACTTTCTAACAAACACATGTGGTCCTGGAGTTGAAGGTGAAGTGCTTTCGTTCGTCTCTGTCCTGTGGAAGGGCTCTGACTCTGTGTGTTGGCAACAGAGGCAAGTGTTTAATGTGGCAGCTGTTAGCCTCGTGGATTTTCACTAATCACTCTCTCCTGATTACTCTGATGAGTGTATGATGCTCTTAAATAATCAACCCGCAATGAAAAAAAAAAAGAAAAATAATTATCATCATCTCCCTAAGTAGTGCAGCTGCACCCGCCTGCAATAATTACAACTAGAACAGGGCGCCTTCTCTCGTCACTTACAACCACTTATTATTAGAGATAACGCTAATTGGTGCAGTGGTGGGCGACAATTCTTCATGGGGTTCATCATAAAAAGCCAAACCTTGAAAGTTATGGCACATCAGAGGTCTTAAAGCCAAGGTACGGCACTAAACACCCCATGCTGAGACACGCCAATAATCTGCGCCAGGGGAGTAGTAGACGTCCTATCAGTAGCCCTTTGGTTGCCTCACTGCCTTGCCCTCACTCCACCCTTCCCCCACTCCTGGTATCAGCCTGGCAGACACAATTAACATTTTCATAAAAACAATTCCCTGCCTCCAATAGTCCAATGTAATTTGTTTTCCATCTCTGTTCATTAATCATTGTTTAAATCGGTGAGCCATCCCCTCCACTCTGCCATCTGCACTCAGCTGTGTTACAGATATGACACCTTCCCCCTTAATGGGAGCTGACAGCCAAGAGAGGAGGCCTGTGGAAAATAGCTTCCTGCATGTGCACTTCCACCTTGCATACTGCCAGCAGGTGAGAGAGGGGTATTTAATGGGTTCTGATTAATCTCGAAGGCAAACAACATTACACTACAATATCATACAGCATGCAACACTAAAGTATATACACATACATCACAGCAGCAAAAGGAGCACGCAGAGCTACAGTGGCTAAAATAATTAGACCAAAACTCATGCAGATAACAATGGCGATGCATTCCAGATTTTGTCGAAGTTGTCGACAGTTTTTTTTTTCCTCCTCTAGTTAAATTAGCGCAGTGTTCCTACAATATGCTATTGTTTTCCTGGAATTGGGAGCAAGGTTATTAATTATTCACTGTTGTGTTCTCATATGAGGGGGCTATGCTTTTCACTGTATTGCCTCATAGCTCAAATACTTAGGGCCATGGTACTCGGGCAAATTTCACTAGGCAACATCACAGAGATATTATTATCACACGCCAGACACTTAGGAGATTAAAAGTTTCCTGAAGAGTTTGAATGATTGGAAAGGTTCAGACTTTTCTCTGATTTCAAAGTTCCAGGATTTCTGCGTCCGGCATGGGAAAAGACAAATCAAATAACTTTTCCATCAATCTTTTCCCCCTTTCAAGTGATTTTAAGCCTAAATCTAGGTTAGCTTAGGCATTTTTTTTTGGGGGGGGGGGGGGGGGGGGGGGGACAAAAACAAGCTAGAGGGGTGGGGGGGCGGGG
>JAVQJL010101327.1:0-46564 GCA_036024295.1 Nannoperca obscura | reverse complement strand
CCTTTAAGACAGAAACCAGTGTGTGTGTGTGTGTGTGTGTGTGTGTGTGTGTGTGTGTGTGTGTGTGTGTGTGTGTGGGTGTGTGTGTGTGTGTGTGTGTGTGTGTGTGTGTGTGTGTGTGTTTGAGAGAAAGACAGAAAGACAAACTCGAGGAGAAGGCAAGAAAATGTTAATGCTTCCCTCTGCATAATTGCCTCCGGTATCACTGGCTCCCTACTGTGTTTGTGTGTGTGTTTCCCAGGGACGCCAAGGCTTGTGTGGTGCACGGCTCTGACCTAAAGGACATGAGCTGCGAGTACCTGGACGACCTGCTGAGGAACCACACTGAGATAGTATTTGCTCGCACCTCTCCTCAGCAGAAGCTCATCATAGTGGAGGGCTGCCAGAGACAGGTCAATGGACTGGAGTGTGTGTGTGTGTGTGAGAGTGTGTGAATGTGTGTGTTTGGGCCTTTCTGAGAGCGTTTACAGCTGAATAGTGTTGTGTATGTTTATATGGTTGAATGTAAGCATGTGTGTTTGTGATAAAGTCTGCATGAATGCTTGAATGTGTGTGTTTAAGTGTGGAGGCATGGTTGAATACAGGTGTGTGTGTGTGAGTCCCTGCCATTTAAGACTGAATACAGTTTTCTGTGTGTGTGTGTGAGTGAGTGTGTGTTTGAGGCATTTGGAAGTGCAGGTGGTTAAACGGATGAATACAGGGTTTTGTGCATGTGTGAGTGCATTTGTGTATGTGTGCAGGCAATGGAGGTCTATTTATGAATAAATGTTTGAATACAAGTGTATATATGTAAAGTATATGATTAACTGTATACAAAACTCAAATATTAAACAATATATATATTATTTTGTGTTAGAAATGTCAAGAATAGATCCCCATATATTGAGGTCATGCTACAATTTTCCCTGACTCACTCACTCTCACTCTGTGTGACTGAATGATTGCAACTCAATTCCATTTTTCATTTAATCTCCCCAGAGCTGCTTTGAAAAGACATTATTAAGACAGAAAGGGAGGAGGGAAGAGAGGGAAGTGGAGGGAGAAAAGCTTAAATCATGGTACTTATCTTTCTCTTCTTGACACTTTTTGTTCGCTGGTCCTTGTGGGTGCAGGGGGCGATCGTGGCTGTGACGGGCGACGGCGTGAACGACTCTCCAGCCCTGAAGAAAGCCGACATCGGCGTTGCCATGGGGATCGCCGGCTCTGATGTGTCCAAGCAGGCGGCTGACATGATCCTGCTGGACGACAACTTCGCCTCCATCGTCACCGGAGTAGAGGAAGGTGAGTGTGGGGGAAAGAGAGAGAGAGAGAGAGAGAGGAAACAGGAGCACACACACAAAATAATTATACTCGCAGCAGAAGGACATGGGGAATATCTTTCTGGCCAATATGTGTCAACATGCCACAACCTGGGGCACACCGGCAGCTCGCCTGGTAGAGTGCACATCATACCAAGGCCCAGTCCTTGAGCACGGGGTCGAATCCCCTCTTTCTCTCCTGCCTTTCTTGCTGTCAAATAAAAAAATCAGAAATGCCAAAACATGCCACGACATGAGGGCTTTTTGTTGAGACTCAAAAAAAAGGACATACAGAGCAGCCTGACATACTTTTTATTTGCTGTACCATGGTAGTATGTAAGCAATATCCCCTCCAAAATCTATTAAAATAACCTGGTATTAATAATGTACAGTATCTTCTCTACAAAGAACCAATTGTCTTTCTTGTGCAGGTCGTCTCATCTTTGACAACTTGAAGAAGTCCATTGCGTACACACTGACCAGTAACATCCCAGAGATCTCACCTTTCCTCCTCTTCATTATTGCTAGTGTTCCTCTTCCCCTGGGAACTGTCACCATCCTGTGCATCGACCTGGGCACTGACATGGTAAGCGGGGGGGGAACGAATGCTGAATTCTCTTTGTTGAAACATCTCAATCCCTTTGTAGATAACATAATATTCCTTCAATATCTCAGGAATTGTTTGGAGTTTTAGAGTTTCTGAAAAATGGCCACTTAATAGATGTATAGACTGCTGCCAAGCGTGCATCGTGCTGAAAGTGAATGATGTACTCAATGTTGAACACATTGGCCTTTTAGATTCTCTCTCTACACATCCAGTTTACAGTGTTTCACAGGACGCCATGACAGCAAAACAAAACGCACATTTTCATTTTCTACTGGGTTATATTCCGACGCACTCTCTAAAAGCTAATTGTTGCCTAATTTTAGTGATTCTTCCCAATGAAGGAATGCTAATTGTTAGCATGTTGTATAGCTACAGGCAAGCTAAAGGTGGCATTAAGGAAACTAGAGTGTAATACTGGTGTCAAATATGAGTGCCTGCAGGTAAAAAGAACAAAATGTTTGGTTTAATTTGTTCTTTGTGTCGGTGGGAGAAATTCGCTCTTGGCTCACAGCCGACGTTCATTTGTTCAAGCAGAACAAAGACCGGGTGACGCTCACATACAGATTTACATTTCACAGCTCTGCCATTTCCAGATGCCATTCTCTCCATTGTATTTCCAGCAGCAACAAAAAGAGTTGCTGGCACGCTGCTTGCCTGAGGGGCGTAATCCATCATTGCAAAAGAAAGGAAGCACAGGATGAATATATTCAAAAGGACTTGTTCACTTGTGTTCATTACTTTAACTTTCATTTTCCCTGCTCTCCGCCACCAGACATTAGCATGTGGCTGCAACTGGTTCTTTAACATCCCACTTAGCCAAAAGCAAATATATTACAATTAATGAGGTACCTGTTATGCAGTATAATGGCCTAATATTCCACTGCCAAGAAGCATTTTAAGTCTCCACAGGTGAAAGACAAAGAGCGGCAGCGTGCTAACATTGTTAATAAAGCACTTTCACTTATTTTACTCGGTTGACATCAAAGATGAACCTCTTTGGTTTTCTAGCAGCAGGACAGACTTTCTATCATGTTGACAAATATTTACTTAACTGTGTACTGTCTGAGATCACAGGGACGGTGCGTTCTTTATTGGTTGGATTTCTTTTTAAAGATGTGATGATTGAAGTTTAAAAGCGCCTAATTTGTGCGCCTGTTTTGCATATAAAACCCCTTCTCTTCAAAGTAACAAGTCTGCGTGTATTTAATAACCGCTGGTGGAGTGAGCAGCTGGATGTCGGCTTTGAAGAGTAGGACGCTAAAATGAAAATAGTTAAATATTCAATAAAAGTACCTGAAAAGTGTTTATTGTACAGTACACAAGAAAAACCACATATTTCCCATGTCTGCTGGTGAGGTTGTTAACAGCTTGTTAACAGCTTAGTTCAACTCCAGGCAACAGGCTTGAGGGCTCTGCTGAGATTTAGCAGTGACAAGCAGCACTTGGAGTCTGCTATGATTATTTTTAGCAAGCACTGCCATGTGGAAAAGGATGGCTGCAGAAGATGTTTATCAAAGCAGGATGTGGCACACTTGAGAAAGACTGAAATTTGGATAGTACACACACACACACACACACACACACACACACACGCTTTCAGGGGTGTAAAATGAGAAATAAATTCCGGGCATGGTCACGTCGTTTTCCTTCTTGTCTTTCTCAGCTGCTGTGGGTCAGAGGGGTGTAACACCAAAACAAACTGGATTTGTAGACCACAGAGCTTATGTTCATCGGCACACTGCCAAGTCCCCGCCTCAAATCCCCCCTAAGTCGCAGAGATATCCTGACCTAAGTCACACATATTGCTCTGTTGCTTACCTGGTAAAAGCAGACAATATAAGATCTTTATTACAGGGACCTTTTTACCCTCCTGTTTTATGAGTGTCTCGAAATTCACTATCAATCCCTCTCCTTTCATCTGCTCTCCCCGCCTCTCTCTCTGTCACTGTCACTGCTTCTTTTTTCCGCCCTTCTTGCCCTTTTACTGTCTTTTCTTCTTCCACACGGTGATTGAATGCTGAATTATGTTGATAGCGACATGTCTTGGGTACCCCGTGTCTGCAACTGTCATCATGCCTTTGTAGCGTTGCCACCAAGACAAATTCCTGCCCATTCATTGTTCAGGGTTTTCAAAGTGAGCTGACTCTGTTGTGTCCTCCCATTCCCTCCAGGTTCCAGCTATCTCATTGGCTTATGAGACTGCTGAGAGTGACATCATGAAACGCCAACCAAGGAACCCCAAATCAGACAAGCTGGTCAATGAACGCCTCATCAGCATGGCCTACGGACAGATCGGTTTGTTCCCCTGTGGCTCATATCCTCTTTGTACTGCAGCTCTTAAACCTGAATCACTGTGACGGGCCTCTCGTGGTGAAGTTATGCTTATAATAAACATCACAGGCATAAAAACATTCAATGTTGACATTTATCAGAAGTTCTGGCATCCCATACTACCCATTTAAATGTTTAGTTACATACAGTTATGGAAAACAGATCCAGAGGTGAGCAGACAGTCAGGAGTCCCACACGTTTGCTCTAATTGTTGTGACATTTACAGCAAATTGAGAGTGCAACTATTTTCTATTTAATCTTGGTCATGTTTCACTGGTTGGAGCCTCACTTGAATGCATGCTTTTTTATCTCTGGTTTTATATGGTTTGGGAATTGTGAAAATCAAAGGCTGGCCCAATTTCATAGGCTGTTAAATAGGTCAAAATATGACAGGGCTTCATTGGATGACATACAATTTGAAGCTGAACACTCTCAAAACAGCCGGCATCTCGCATCAGCTCCCATAATTCTTCCAAGATGAGCACCGCTGGGGCAGAAGTTTTGCAGGTCACATCAAATCTCATTTAAAAACCACTGTTCTGACACTACAGCTTGAAGTCCTGAAGCATCTACAATGAACACTTTACTGATGATGTGATGTAGAGTGACACACAACGAATGTGACAGCAGAGTAGAATGGCAACACTATAAAAAGGCAAGGAAGTAAAAAATAACAGCATCCAGAAAATAGGTGCAACCAATTTCCTTATCAGTGAGGAAAAGATTTGAACATCTATCATCATAAACACTCACTGGTGCAGGTTTCAGTGTAGCACCGTAATGAACGAGATGATTAATCCTACATCAGTCCTGGTGGAGCTTTCATATATGTGAAGACTTAAGCTCTAAAATAAGACGTCCATCACGTTGAAAATGTTACGCCCACTCTGACAAAACACATTTTCCAACATTAAATTAAAACTCACTGATGGCTATCAGTGCAGTCCTCAGCTGTCTGGAGCCATTTTCTTACAGAAAACAACAACATGAAAGTAAAGAGCAGAGGGAGGAAGATACAGATGCTGAATACAAGCCAATTTAGTTTTCATATTTTGATATAATTCCTGTAAATAAATATAATAATAATAATACAACAATATTGGACCATCCCAAAATTCCTAAAATAAGCTTTGTGTCTATTTTCTCTGTAGTTACCATCAAATGACATAGTTCTTTACAGGAAATGTATTATGCATTATTAAGAAATAATTAAATTCTGAGAATAGATGTCTTGGCATTGAGCACTTTTTTCTTTGTTTCCAGGGATGATCCAGGCTCTTGCTGGGTTTTTCACCTACTTTGTGATCTTGGCTGAGAACGGCTTCCTCCCAGGTACCCTGGTGGGCATCCGCATCAAGTGGGACGACCGCGAAGTCAATGACCTGGAGGACACCTATGGACAGGAGTGGGTAAGGAGCGAGGACAAAGACACACCAACACACCCTTTGAATGTGTCCACACTCGTGCAGGAATACATGCGATGTGTGTTTCTACCTGGCAGACCTATGAGCAGAGGAAGATCATCGAATTCACCTGCCACACCAGCTTCTTTGCCAGCATCGTGGTTGTCCAGTGGGCCGATCTTATCATCTGCAAGACCAGGAGGAACTCCCTCTTCCAGCAGGGCATGAGGTAAGTGAGGGAGGGTGTGAAATACAGGCGTGAATGAAAGTAATAAGGAAGGCAGATTCACCTTAAAGTCAGTCATTTGTGATTAGATTTTAGATTTTTACCGTAAGTGTTTGTGATTAGTTTGAACTTGTTTCTCTGATGAACTCTTATTTTCTGTTCAACAGGAACCGGATCCTGATCTTCGGTCTGTTTGTTGAGACTGCTCTGGCTGCCTTCCTCTCCTACTGCCCTGGAATGGACGTTGCCTTGCGCATGTACCCCCTGAAGTACGCTCTGCATATGCATATCTCCACCGAACCGAAAAATAACCTCTTAAAGACCTAATAGGCTGCCATTAGCCTGTCACTCTCCACTTTAAATGAAGGCTGCGATCTTCTTAAACACCATGTTGTTATCCTTAATATTCAAAAATGCCTGCAATGAATTTAACAATTTGCACTCTGACTCACTGCTGCTCTATCCATCCCTGTTAAACTCTTTTCTCTTCCTCTCAGGCCCCTGTGGTGGTTCTGTGCCTTCCCATACAGTCTTCTCATCTTCATTTATGATGAGGTCCGTAAATTCATTCTGAGGAGGTGCCCAGGAGGTAAGCAGTTATTAAGAGAACCCAAGATTAAAAGGTTGCAACCGCCTTTGTCTTGTTAAGCTGAAAGAAAAACTTGCCACGTGATGGTTTAGTGATTGACACTCGTATCTCAGGAACCACACGTCCATCAAGACCTTTTCTCCCGTCCACCTGTCTCTGTTGCCCTTGTAAAATAAAAAATACACACCTTAAAGAGTAGACGGTCCACTCCTTTAAGGACACACTGATTGACAAAGTCGCCACAGCTCTGCTCTGCTGGTCAGACCTGAAGGATCCCAGGAAACATTTGACAGATGGTGACATGCAGGAGAAAATCAAGTTCAATGTCAGTCCGAACGAGCACAAAATAATTATATGAAAACAACTTTGAACTGAGATCGTAAAGGAAAAGTGCAGGTAACAATTTTACAAAACATTAGGCGTTTTCTGACTGGCGTTTTCCCCCCCGCCCGCACTGCAAACTGGGAGCAATCTTAGTTTTTAGGGACATTTTTAGCTCCTGCTTCAGAGTAGGTGCTCTCCCGGCACAAGAGGAACCTTAAGTGACGTATGTGTACGGTGATTGGTCAAACACATGAGCCAATGCAGCACCGGCAACCTCCATCTTTAAAAAACAGTGTAAACCGTTAACAGTGTAAACCCATGTAAACAACAGCAGCTTTAAAAAGTGGAACACAACACTGACAGGTGGGCCGACAATTGTAGCTGTTGTTGTTGTTGTTGTTGTTGTGTGTCGTGCAGAAGTGACGTTGCTATAACAACCACTTCCGCGTTCCTATTGGCTGTGTAAATGCAAACAGAAAAGAAGCCCTAGAAGGTATGTAGTTCTCAGGGAGTCCTCAGAAACAGCTTGATCCAAAAATGCCTAATGATGGTAGCAATTATGGATTATTATTGACGACTAAGCTTTTATTTTGGTGTTTTTTTGAAAAGGGGTTTTCAACACACTGCCAGCTGTCATACCCAAATTCTTTTCATTTTTCTTTTTGAGATAAAGTACATGCTGCAAATTTAGCAATTTGCATATTTTTACTGGCAGCTTTTAACATGGTTATTGTCATTGTGTCATGTATTATAAAGCAGGAACTGTAATCATTTTCATTGAAAAGTTGCTTTAACCACAAAAAAGCTATTTTTAGGACTAAGCTGTAGCAACGCAGCTGAAACTATCAGGCAACTATCAAGCCACTCAATGCTGAACAATTCTGCAGCCTCCGCAACACTCGGCTGGGTACTGTTTGTCTTCCAGGTTTGATTTCTGACAAAATGGCATGTAAATTCATTGCTGTCTGGCAGGTTGCTTGGGATTTCCATTTGATAAATGGAGCATAAAATGGTGGAAATCACACATCAACATCACCACTGAAATCTAATCTGATCTGATTTCATGGGCCATGGGCTGCATCTGGACAACATTTTAACCAAAGTCCTTTGTAACTCTTTAATATATATTGCTACTAAGCAGATGCTGGTGAAAACAAAAGCCACTTCTAATTTTGTCTGTGGAAGCAGTGGAGACATATGATCCTAGATTATTGCAAAAACATCTAGTGATTCTTGTTTTGGCCTGAAGGTAAAAATCTTTAGCAGTGCGCAGCGTGTGAAGCGTCTAACGTGTAGGCAGCAATCTTTATCAGCTCACTGAACATGTGTAAAACTCACGCCAGGAAATAGATTATACCTGTCCAATGGCAACAGAAACAGTAGCGAATGATGAGAAAGGAAATTAAAGCAGGCTGATCTGACTGACTCTTGAGATATGCCCCAAAGATCATACACATGATATGGACACACTACAATAGCTCAGAATCTGTTCGCCGCTGTAGCGTTTCAGCTGATGAGGGGCAAGACGTGGGGAGACAAATACAATTTATCGTGACAGTTAATCATTTCTATTAATCTGTGTGTCACGGGCTGCTGATCAGAGTCTTAAAGTTATAAGGGGATTCATTTGGAAATGTACAGAGACAAAGGCAACGAGATGAATACAAATAGAGTGATACAAAAGGATATTATGAAAACTGCTCGCCTGTCATTTTGGTCTCTGACTTTTCCCTCTTTCTCTTCTGTCTCTCTATTCCAGGTTGGGTGGAGCTGGAGACGTATTATTAACATTCAGAAAATGTCAGTTTGAGTTGTGTGTGTGTGTGTGTAGGGGGGGGGGTGTATGTGTGTGTGCCTGTGAGGGTAGAACTGTGTGTGTGTGTGTGTGTGTGTGTGTGTGTGTGTGTGTGTGTGTCTGTCAGTCGTAATATTGCATGGATGAGTTCACAAATCTGATTATCATAAAAAATACTGCTGAAAATAGGCTTTTGATTGTGCTTTGAGTTTTTCCTTTTTGTTTTCTCAGAAAACATTTCCAGCAGAACAATGGTAATGTATACCTATGTGCCTTACATAAACTGTTGCCTAAGTGATGGCCTGTGTGGCTATAGAGGAATACCAAATGTCGCTCATCATGTGAAATGTACCAAATAAAATATATTCCAAAATAACCCTGGCCATTGTTTTAATTGTTATTCGTTGATTGATACGAATTCCTTATTGCTATTATTGCACACTAATCCTCGTGAGTTAATTGATGGTTGGAACCTAAACGTGTCCATTTTAATAAGTGGGGCACCACATGTACCAATAATTGTAACGTTTACCTAACCACATATTATTTACTACTAATTACCCTTATTTAATTGAACTTTTTTTCAGGCATTTTCAATCACAGCACAAATTTACTGGCTCAAATTTCAAATGAGATCTGGCTTTGTATGCAAGTCAGCTACACAAAGCTAAACAGGCCACTATAAAATAAAATAAAAAAGATTAACCAGCAGATATTAGCTTACATCAGATGTATCAGCCTAGATATGCCAGCTAATAAGTACAGTAAGCTATTTACAGTAACAAAGCTATTTAAAATGCATAGTCAAAACTATTTAAAAAATGCGTTTGAGGGGTGCTTAACTCTCATATCACAAACCTAAACCTTGTCTGAGTCCTATGTCTTATACTTTATGCAACATTAATATGGGAACAGGCCATTGGGAACCCAGTCTAGGGCTGCTTCTGGGCATCATTAACCTCACTACCTGTTTGCTGTCTGTGTGTGTGTGTGTGGGGGGGCTCTTTTAATTTGCTTTAAGATACCTGTTGTATGCATTTATATTTCCTGACAGTGCATACAGGAGCTGGCTGCTGCATGCTTTTCTATTCTTTTCTATCTCAATGTCACATTGACCATTCGATTGTCGCATGTGGTGGTTCTGAATACTAAAACTGGGGCTTCATCTCTGAGTTGGGTTGAATTCTTTGTTCCTCATCTGAAGTTTTTTTTAGATTTTTCTCCTGGGGTTGGGTTGGTGATAGTACAATGGTTCGGTTTTGGACTGTCATGTTGTACCAACTTGCAGTTTCTTCTCATTGGTTAATTTCCTTGTGTGTCATTTTCTTCCAATTCCTTCATATCTATGTATGGGTTGATTTGTGTAAATACACCATATAAATAAACCAATTATTTTCATTATTGATAAATGTGCTTATAACTTTTTTGATGAATCGATTAAACATTTGGTCTATTGCATAGGACAAAGAAAAGCAGAAAATGCTCACCAGTGACATGCTGGAACCAGATAATGTTTGGCATGTTTGCTTTAAAAATCATTTCAATGATTAACTGATTATCAAAACAGCTGCCAATAAAATTTTCAATCAACTAATGGATGAATCGACTAGGTTAACCACTCTAAACTAAAAATAGGACAAGGCCTACTAGTATAAGTTTACCATTTTACTTGAGCAGACGTTCATTTTATTGAAACGTATCTGTATATTTTATTTATTTATTTATTCGTATGCACGTACACATTGTTTTACTGGCGCACCAGTATGAAAGTATTTGGTAGCGTTTAATATGATGCGAGAGACCAACCTGCCCATAAATGTGAGTGACAGAGAGACAGCTGTCTTCTCCTCACTGACCTTCTCAAAACACCCCGTAACGGTTTCAGGCGGCCAGGCAAAACAACAACATCCGGCGACGTCACTTCCGT
Source organism: Nannoperca obscura (assembly GCA_036024295.1). Lineage (NCBI taxonomy): Eukaryota > Metazoa > Chordata > Actinopteri > Centrarchiformes > Percichthyidae > Nannoperca > Nannoperca obscura. Next base: position 36,064 of record JAVQJL010101327.1, on the reverse strand, counting down.
CCACTGCCTATCAAACATGGCGCTGCTTCTAAGGTCAGTACGTCTGTGCTACATCTATTTTGGTGTCGGTGGAAAGCATTTTTAGGAGTTATCGTGTTTAAATTGACGCATGTACAGCATAACAGCGTTGCAACCGAGGACTATCCGCCCATGTGTAACATTTTACCTTCGTTCGTTATCTTTATTTAGCGTAAATATCACGCAAGACAGCGCTAGCTGATGTTAGCTAACGGGTTAAGGCTAGCTGTCTTTGAAAGCTAGCAGAGAGTGTACTTTGGCTCTAAAGGGAATTAATGACGGACTCAGAAGCTTTTATTCGCTGCCTTTAGTCTTAATATGGGCGTTGAGTGACACAACCGTAATTCGCTAATCTAATCTGAATGTTTGCTCTAGTTTATCCTGCAGATAACTGGCAGCTAACATTGCTAAACTGTATATTAACCAAGTAGAAAGTCAAGTGTGTGAACTTTGTCCACTTCATTGACTTTAGGTGGCCGTTGAAGTTAGTTTATTCCTTCTTCCGCAGGTCCGACGTTTAGTTTAACAGCCACTGACGGTTGCACCTTCCTGGATTAATCGTATTCATCAGATTGATTTGAGTTTGCCTGCATTGCTCAATAGTGGAATTAGCGTTGCTGTGGTCTCTATTTGAGTCGTATCGGATTTGTATGTATATTGATATGCATATCGGTTTAGGGCAGCATAAGAACAGTAAGATGAACGGCTATTTAAGAAGTCATGCTGTCAGACAAATGAAAATAATTGCTTTGTAGTTTGGGGGTAGACAGCATCATTTAGATTATTCACAGTATAACATGTATTGGTTAATAGATGTAAGTAAGTATGTACTGATATGTTTTGGAACTGGCCTCTCATTAAAACTAATCCATAAGTAAACTGGATGTGTGCTCAATACTGTTTCTTTTTCTTCTTCATTTGACTGCAGACATAAAAATCCTGATAGTAAGTAACACTTTGTCTTATTTTGTCTTAAGGACGTTGGCCCGCCAGGGTGTCTGTGTCTCCAGACCACACTGCAGTGTCCTCTACAGACAGTGAGTTGTGTGTGTGTGTGTGTACATATTCTGCTACAACTCCTAGTAATGATGCAGATACATGCTAAAACATATGTACTGTAAATTGTTCTAGGTAAACTTCTGTACTCTAAATATTATTTTCTCTCCTACAGTGCTGCTCCAATGGGAACCACCGCTAAAGAGGAGATGAACAAGTTTTGGTCCAGAAATGCCAAACTAAACAGACCCGTTTCTCCTCATATCACCGTTTACAAGTATGTTCTGTGTGTCACATGCTGTGCAGTATGTAGCCTGGGGAAATATTCGTAAGTGAAGGGTGGAGATGGCGCAGTTGTTCAAGTGAAAATTATATACTCCATTTATGTTTTAGAATTTCAGCTTAATATTTTAGATACAATAAAAATCCACTGCAGCACATTATGCAGGGTGAAAGCAGTATTACTGTTAAAAGTCAATTTTCAGATCATGCCGTCTTTTCATTCCTTTTATGCTCATGAAACAGCAGGACAATGAGCACCTTGATGAACTGTCAGGCAGTTAATACAATCCTGCAACCTGCAGTAAAGTCAACCTTGTGCCCTGTCATTTCTCACTGGCTTTCCTTCCTCGCTCATTTCTTAAAAACTTAGCATTTCTCTGTCACCATAGATCATTCTACGGCTAATCCATGTCAGGGCACGTTGTCTCTGACACTTGGACTCCTAACCGTTGATTGTTTCTAACGTTAACATTAGTGATTTAAATATATTTAAAATATATATTTAAATATTGCACTTTCACAAGTTTAAAGTTACTACAGACATTGGAAACTGTAAGTGGGGTTTCTAACTCATTTACTTTCATTTAAAGTAAAATAAAGAATCTCCCATGGCTTTCAGCTTTGCCTTGTGAGTCTCAACCACTTTGAGTTCGTGGTCAGTAGTCAGTTAGACTTGTGGTTTGTAGTGTTTTCAACCACATATCTTCCATTGTAATAAATCTGTGTGTGTGTGTGTGTTTCAGGTGGTCTGTTCCCATGATGATGTCCATCACGTTCAGAGGAACTGGAGTGGGGCTCAGTGGAGGTGCACATCAGTTTTTTTTTCTTTGTCCTCATGACTAAAGTTATTGAAATGCTAGTCAATATTCTTCCACCTTTAGTTAGGTTGTCCTTAAAATACCCAAATTACCCAACACAGAATAAACCAGAAAAGACTTTTATCATCAAAATTGAAGCTAGTCTGCTGCCGCTGTCGGCTTTTGATTGACCCTGAAAATCTCTTGAGGGCATTTTGGTTCATCACTATTGATTTCTGCTAAGAGCATTTACTGGCATTAGAAAACAGAAGTTCAGCCCTTTTTTTGTGTGAAAATCGAGTTTACTACTGGACCGCTAACAGCTTTTAGTCGTTTTCCTGCAGTAACGGTTGAGCCTGTGTTACTGTGACATTGTGCATCAGTCTTTTTTAACCTTGATGTGCCATGCTGGGTCCAATTTAGTTTATATGTGCATGGATTCAATAAAGGTCAGCGCCCTCAACTGCCAGTTTAAACTCACTCACTCGCTACGTCTTCTGTTTCTATCAAAACACCACATGTGCTTAATCACAGGGTCTGGAATCAACTTTATGGCTCCCTTGCACAGAGCTGGTAAACTAAAAATATCACCTGCTGACAGAAGCTAAGACAGATGGGTGCAGTTAATTGTAACAGGCAGCCAGTGAGCAGACTGTTTGATACAGAGCCATTGTTTGGCCACTTAATTTGGTCAGCAGGGGGAAAAAGACTTAACGTAACTGAAGCATTTGATGTTTAGAAAATGACTGTCCAGTGGTGTCTGGTGGTGACTCATGGAGACTAATGGGAGTTCCATGTTGATCCTTGACGTGTGCTCATTTCTCACTTACTGCTTTCTCTGTAAAAGGCACGCGCATCATTTTCCTAGAAACACCCATTCACACACACTCTTTGTCCAATCTGTGGTCTCATCCCTCTTGTCTGTGTCCAGCTGTCTCAACCTTTGCGGCGGCAGCGCTGGTATTACCGGAATCTTACCCCTACTACCTGGACTTGATCCACGCGCTGTCCGTCGGTCCCTTTCTCATTGGACTGGCCAAATTCGGCATCGCCTTCCCCTTATCTTACCACACCTTTAACGGCATCCGCCACTTGGTAAGACATACTCACTTGATTTATAAACCTAGCAAATGTTTGTCTTTTCTGTTTTTCTTTGGTGCTTTGTTGTCATTACCATGTTTGATGTTGTGTCTGGAAACAGATCTCTATGCAAATTCTTGTTTGTTTGTTTTTTGCCATGTTTGCTCATTTTTACCAATTTCATAGAACCTATTTTGCATTTGCCAATATTTATAAGGTGATGGAGTTTCTTATGCTACGTTTTCTTCTCTCTTTTCTTTTCTTTAATATTATTTAAATCAGCGTTGGGACAGTGGCAAGGGCTTCAGAATCCCAGAGGTCTACCGCAGTGGCTACGCAGTTATCGCTCTGTCCATCATCACCTCCATAGCCCTGACTTTGCTCTGAGAACAGGAAAAGAAGAAATGAGCAGAAAAGAAAGGAGGGGAGGGAGTCAAGGGAATGTGGACTGGATTCACTGTGGGAGTTTTGTGTATATGTTCTGTTCTGGCCTACAGAAAGCCACGTTTCATCAAAGTATTAAATAAAGGATTATATCATGCTTTACACAGAAAAGGTGTTGTGATGTTTTGTCCCTTGGAATTAATTAAACTCTGGAAAGCTTTGGGGTCATCAAATGCAGGAAGAGTGCAAAGTGCATGCAAATGTGACCCAGTTTATTTCACACAACAACTAGTGGCCAAAATTAGAAGTGTCCTACATGTTCTATCCTTATGTAATTTGTCTAATAGTGCTGTGACGTCACATTCATTAATCACTTTTCTGTGCTTAAAGTGCTACGTCCTGTGGGCCTGCTGTTTGTGTGTGTGCACAGGAACATGTGTTTGTGTCTGTAGAGCGGCTGTTTACTGTAGGCTGCCATTCATATTTTACCTTCTCCAGGCCGCAGCTGCTGCTCAGATGCATTTTTAACATTAGGAAAGAGATGGACTGAAATGTGGCGAGGCAGTCCGGCGGTGGAAGCTGTGTGAGAGAACCGGCTCCTCACCGGCAGCCTGCCTCAGGCTTTACCTCCCACTGGGTCACACAGGAGAGAGGTACACACTGCGCCTGAACTGCTTTTGTCCTGTAGTGTGAATAAAAGCAATCTGTGATGTAATGTCAGATCCAACTCCCATTTATGTACAGCACAGTAACAAGTGCACACGGGGGTGAAACCCCCGATATTAAACGTTGTAGAGAGGAAGATGCACCCGTACATTTCTGTACCGGCCGGTTTGGAAATGTGTCTGTTCAGATCAACTGAACCGGCACTGAGAGAAGCACCGTGACCACTTAGTCTAGTTAGCGCCAACAAAATTGGTTTATCAATTTGTTACCGATGGCTCGAAGGGAAAATGCTTGTCAACTTGCATTCCTTTTCATTTTGCTGTTGATAAAATGTATTTGATCAAATATATTGCTTATAAAGGACAGAGCAAAGTGTCTGCAGCTGTCAGTGTTTATAAAGCTCGACTTAATTTAATGCTTTTGATAGTGTGTTCTCCTCAGAGCCGTATCCGCTCGGTTACTGTACAAACATCTCTATATTTAACATTTGCCAGCTTAAAATAATTGTCACTGTAATAACAGCAAAATTGCTCTCTGTATGTGACTTTGGCTGATTGCAGTGAATTTGGCATGTAGATGCTCCCTCGAGTCAAATCCATGTTTCAGGCACATTTCCACCTGAGCTAGAGATCCTCCTGATTGCAATTTTCTATTGTGGACAGGAAATTTGCTCAAACTCCGTGGGGTTTAAGATTGGATTTGCTTATAATCTGTTCAAACTAAACCCTGTAGACATGTTTTCCGTTTTTAGAGTCAAACAAACAGAAGTAATACAAACATGAGCTGTTCACTGGAGCTATTTCCTGCTAGGAGTGAGCACTCTGCCTCAGAGTTACTGATGCATTTACAATGTGAGATCTTCCATCTTTTGGCTTTGCGTTGAAAATATCCCCATTATGATGTTTTGACGAGATAACCTGTGTGATCGCGGCGGGGGATGGAGAGCGGGGTCATATAGAGCCTAGTGCTTCATCGGCGGCAGCACCCCCTACCGGCCGGCGAGTTATTATCCACCAGGCTGCGGTCCTGATGCTGGGCGATGCAAAGGATGCTGCGCGGAGCTGGGAGGGGGAGTATAAACCCTCTTTTGATCGAATAAATGTGTCACAGTCTCTGTGGCGCAATGGAATAGCGCGCTGGACTTCTAATCCAGAGGCTCCGGGTTCGAGTCCCGGCAGAGATGTGGATCAAAGGGTTGTGGCTTTTTGGACGATGGGAGTGATGGACAAAGGCAGAGACTTTGTATTTTATAGCCAGGCTGTGTCTTACAAGGCTGCTCTGTCTGCACATATGCGGGATGGATGGATGAATGGGTGATAGACAGACACACTGTCCTCCACATGTGTGTTTATTTTGCAGAGGCCCAACACACACACACACACACACACACACACATTGTTGTTTTCATACGGAGCCATTTCAGCGTGCAAAGGTCAGCGCTTTCATATGCAGATTCAAACGGGCCAAAAGCTCCCGGTGTTACCGGCCTGTTACTGCCCGGGCTGCATGCTCTGGCTCCGGTCTTATACACGGCCATCACGTGAGCACCGCGGGACTACACAGCGCCGGTCGCGTGAAAGTCAGTGGGCACGCGCGCGCACGGTTTCGGCACCTGAGGCTGTCCACTCATTCAAACCGGAGCAAAAGCTTTTTCTAATGCAGCGCCAACAACTCAACACTTCAAGTCCTCAGAACAAGTGTTTAATGGTGCCAGATGCTGCGTCTCTCTCCTCTCTAACCCCGCCCTGCTCCCCATGGCCTTTATTATTTTGTATTTTCTTCAAACGCACCTCCCCGGTGTCTCCTTGTCGCCACCGCCACTGATTGGGCTGTCGTGCGGCTGCCCGCCATCCATGTTTAACCCCATCATGCCTCCCCACACACAGACCTAATCCGCCAGTAAAACTAATCCTTAATCCTCTCTGGCAAGTTGAACAACCGCCACCTCCTCCCTCCTCCGCCCCCTGCATCCTGGTTCCCACACGGCCCGACGTCATGATGCACGACGTCAGATGATAAAGTTTACAAGCACATGCAAAACTGGCCGTTCCTGGTGTGTATGTAGACGTTATTCAAAGCTCGAGGTCATAAAGGATAGAGAGTCACAATAAAGTCACTGTTCAGGGCACAGGCTAACAGCAGTGTATATATAGGGGGAGGGGGGGGGCAGATAAGGTTCCACAACTCAACAAGGCCACGGACTCAGTGTGACATTACCATATTGCAAATGATCAGGCCTACGGGAAATAACAGTGGGCCTATCTGCGAGATAGCTGTAATAGCTCCATAATATCAGCGATAAGAAACATCCAGGCGCCTGAGAGCCGTGACGACCCGCTCCAGATGACCTCTGCTGCTTCATCTCAGGAGATACGCACAGGCCCGAGCCTATGAGAACATTTCAGAAGACTCGCTACCAGACCTACTCCGTATCAAACGGATCAAATGAGCAGAGCTATCGCGGGGAATCCTACAGTCATTTGCTTCCACGGGAGATAGTAAGACAGCAGCACGCAGATAAGGGCCGCGTGGACTCACTGTGGACTGTTAAAGGAACATTGTGGCGATTTTTCGGTGTGGCGAGATCACACTTCTCTATCAGCTCCATCTCCTTCATGTTGCTCTCAGCCACTAGGCCCCTGCTCTGGCCCTGTTATGCCGATGGTACGGGCCAAATCGTATTAAACCCCCCCCCCTCCCTCCCGCCCTCCCTCCATCCCTCCCTCCCTTGTCCCCTCCCCTCCCTCTCGTCTTTCAGACAGACTGTTTTTGCTGCAGTGAACGGCAGCCGTGGAGAGAGAGCGAGGGAGAGACACAGAGATACAAACACACACACACAGAGAGAGAGAGAGAGAGAGAGGAGGAAAAAGCAAGAAAAACAAAGAGTCAGGAGAAGGAACCAGGAGACAGAAAAGTCGATAAAAGCAGATTGTGAGGAGGCTGCGGACAAGCGACTGCTGCGCATCAAAGGAGGGACCTTACTGGGGGACCTTATTGGAGACCAGCGCCAACAAAACCCGACTCCGGAGGCGGAATATAACGGTGTGTGTGTGTGTGTGTGTGTGCGCGTGTGGTCATTGCCGTGCATTGCTTCGCAGTTTGGAGCCGGTTATTGTCCGGGGTTAGGCTGTAGCCTGCGGGGCGGACGGGTGACACCTGTCAGTGCCGACGCTGTTCCGTCTCCAGGAATGTGTCCGTGTGTGCACTCTGGGTAGCTGGCCGTGTGTGTGTGTGTAATCCGTTATGCCTGCCCAGGGAGAGAGCTGTATAATCCCTGCGTGTTTGATAATTTACTCTGAATATGCGTTCTGCTGCGCGGCACCCGTCCTCTTCTCTCGCAGCTGGCTCTGCCGCTCTGCGTGCAGCCTCCACGAGACTCCCCCAATCTCATCCCATCAGCACCAGATATTTCTGCAAGTCCGGGAGAAGGTGTTAGAGAACAGACTCCGACCTGAGAAACGTCGCCGTGGCGCTCCCGCGGTCGGTCGCAGCGATGCAGGCCACCACGAGCTGTGATTGTTGTTGTTGTTATCGTGATTAGCAGCCTGTTATTCCTCTGCACCTGAGAGCAGACCGCAGGAACTTGCGTTCAATCACGCCCAGAGTGTCCGGTTTATTTCCCATGGACGCACTTGTTCTAGTTTTGTTTTCGTTTCTCAACCATCACTCAACAGGAAGGGCTGGAGCAACAATCAACACAGCACCCCCACCCCACCCCCCACCCCCATATCCCCCACATCCCATCCCATGCCCCCCACCCCACTCCTCCATCCCACCCTCAGTCCCCGCCCTAACCGCCCGCCCGTCCCGCAGGCAGCACGGTTCTCTCCGAGCGTTTCGCAGATGGACCGAGGGCTCACCTCGGTGCAGGATACTGCTATTTTAAGGACCGCGCGTGAGAGAAAGAGAAAAGAGAGTGAGAGAAGGAGTGTGTGTGTGTGTCAGAGAGAGAGAGAGAGAGAGAGAGAGAGCGGTTACCATGCACGTCCGTCCGTCTCCGGTCTTGTGCAAAGCGCACCGAGTATCTATTGGCAGCTGACGACAGGTGCATCTTTCTGCTGCTGTTGTGATTTTGTTTCCTTTTTTCTTCTGTTTATTTTTAACTGAGGGGGGGGGGGGGGGATCCTTCCCTACAATGTGCGTTATTTCTAATTAGCGCGAGTTAGTTGGAGCTGTCCAAAACACTCGTTTCCTTCCACTCCACATGCGCACAGCTTGTTAAAGTGGATGAATAAATTCACAGTAATATGAACCCCCGCTTGTCTCCCCTCATTACCATCCATACACCACCACCATCACGCTCTATTCTGCTGTTTGGCTCTATCACAGCTCCCCCCCCCCCCCTCCTCCCTTAACCCCCGCCTCTCTCAATCGCCCCTCAGTATGGTATGACACAAGCAGATCGATGAATACCCATGGAGCAACGCGTGAGTAACGGGTGGGCCAAGCGTTTATTCAACAGCAGCCAACCAATGGCAGGGGACGCAATTAGTGTCCAGTTGGCCTGGCCCGCTTGTTTTCCTCATCTCTGCACTGCTCTCCCTGCAGGTGACTCCAGAGCTCCTCTGCCCTCCTGAGGATTCAGCGAGACAGGCGGATCTGTGCGCCCGACCATGGCCTTCCCATCAGCCCCCTCCGCATTATGGAGTGTCAGCTTATTGACAGTACTATTCGCAGCTGCGGTTCACAGCAACATTGTCTACGGTAAGCACCTCGCTCCCTCTTTATCTATCCTCTTCCTTTCTCTCTATCTCGCTGTGTTTCCCAGGGCCCCTGACCTCCCCGACCCTCTCTGTCTGTCTCTGGTGGTGCCCCTTATTTGTTGACTTGAGGCTTTTTTGTTGTTTCCTGTATTATGACAAGGGAATCAGAGAGCCGTTAATAAGCACATGGGACACTCCCACCTCCCTGGACCCCGGACCCCAGTGGAGTCTGTTGTTTTTGAGGAATGTGTGTGACTTGCACGTGGGTGCATGACTACACACCATTCATGTGCGTAGGCTACTACAGGTCCTTGCTGGAGTAGCTCATTGCCCTGTGGCTTCCTCTTCTTTGTCCCTGCCTCTCTCCTCTCCGTGGCATCTCCAGTCTCTTGCACTCGCATACAAGTACAAAACCAGGCACATACTTCATTCATCCTTTCATGTTCACCTGCTCAGCATCTCTCTGTCTTTCTCACATGCACGTTAGATGTCTGTGTCATTGGTTCATGCAACCTGGAGGACAAGCAGTAATCATCTTGTTCTTCCTCAAACAGCAAGACAGGAGCGTGCACACTTAACGCATACATCCAGTACAGACACATGACACTCGTCATGGCTGAAGCTTCACCTGTGATGAGCTGGGCGCCACTGAAAGCGGATGGTAAGAGAGGATTTGATGAGAGAAGCACTTTGTAATGATATCATCCCTGCTGTGAGCACAGAGTGAACAGGAATACACAGTCCAATGTGCTTTTCCAATTACATAACACTCAAGTGACTGGCTGCGGGTAATACAACCTTTAGAGGGCAAACCGTGCCGATGGCCAATTGGCGCATCCTGATTGTCCCTCAATCCATAGAAAATTGATTGACACAGGTAGAGTCCTGTTGGCATTTTCTCATTACAGTTAGGATTTAATTGCATTGAGTGTTTGGCAAAGAGCCGTAAGATGATCTAGCAGGCACGAAGGCTTCTTATACACATTCCCTGATTTGCATTAGCAGTATATATTCTCAGAGGCTCCTTGTGCTCACTTGTGCACACCCACACAATTTCACCAATCTCAATGCATTCCACTGGAAGTGCATGGTGCACGAACACGCATGGACACATGCAGTGTACACGTGCATCCACACAGATATGCAAACACACGCACTGCATTTACTGTACTTCCACTTTGTCTATCCACATCAGCTGTTTTTACTTTCTGATGAATTATGCATATGTGTGTTTCTGCTCGTGTCTGAAATTTGGGGAAGTGGTGGATTGTCAGTGTGAGCTCACAGTGGTCATTGCAGTAAAAAAAGTGAGAAACACTCCGGCTATGCCAGGAAGCTGGGATGAGGTCACTGCTAAACAAATGCAAATGTAGGCCTGTCAAGGCCCCCGAAAGCTGCTGAAGATGAGAAATGCACAAACAATCTCCAGATTGAGGTGCTGATGATGAAATATCAATCTCTCGTCAGAGTGCTGACCCCGACCGTGTAGCTCGTCATTGAAACCCAGGCAGCGGTTAGTTATTTGGGTCCAAAAACGATTCTGGCTCGCATTCAGACGCATGTCACATTTGATTAAGGTGTGCCTAGCGGGAGGCCTGACCATGCATGACCAATTCCTGCTTTGGTTTCACCTAAGCGCTGTTTTACATTATCATGTCATTCAAGGAGAATAATTAAGCCTGGGACGTCTGACAGTATTTAGGAGATGAGAAAACACGTCAAAGAGTGCGATTGAGAGGAGAAGGGAAGCAGGGATGGAGTGCTGGCTTAACAGTTTAACAAAACGAAGAGTATTTCTGCGGTGAAATCAATTAAAATCACTTTTGTCAAAAAAAGTTTGAAATTATAATTCTTGTGCTACTTGGGAAGGCTTTAATCAGAATAAGAATGTATAATTTTTTCCTCAAGGTAGTACGTGTCTTGGTGGAATTGGTGCGAGACCTACTGACAATGTTTCGTCACTGACAAATAAGGAACTCAGCTCTAATGGGACCTCACATACAACAAACAGGAAACGTGCAAACAATTTAGGGGACAGGAAACTACATATATGAATCTTGTGTTCACTGTTCTATAGTTTAAAGACATTTGAACAATGTAGTGTTTCAGTTTCAGAGGTATATGTGTGTAAGCTGCAGAGCACTGGTCCATCACTCACATCTGCTGCGATGTGTCTGATAGGTGTTGTGACAAAGCAGCAGTGCTGTTAAGTAGAAAATGGAGTGTGTGTGGGGGGGTGGGCAGTCAGATAATGTCGTCATAATGGAGATCTCCATACTAACAGGCCCTGGAACAGAAGGGCCTATTTAGCATAAATAATTCAATGTTATGTATCAGAGAGGAAAAACGAATAGCTCAGCAAATCAATGCAAGAGCAGATGAGCCATCAGAGAGCAGAGCTGCCCGTCACTGCTGTACTCAGAGTCCACAGTGAATAAAAACACGCAGCCGCTTTGTCCCTTTTCATCATTAAACAAGCAAAGAGAGAAAAACTGTTGATTATCACACAGCAACCAACAGGCTGCATGTCATGCCTGTTTAAATGCTCCCACTTCCACTGCCTCATCTTCATTTGATGTGTGTCAAAGTCAGGGAAAGGACCGCAGTGACTGTGTTTTTTCTGGATTCATCTGTGACCAGGCTTCCTTAGAGCTAGTGAACGAATCGGGGAGACACTAATTGCGTGCCATTTGACATATCCATTTCCACAGCTGGATGTGCAGCCATGCGCCGAGGATGGAAAGTGCCTCTCAGAAGGGCACAGATTAGGCATGCAATTGGCCGGCTGTGCCCTGGTTCTGTACCGCTGACCCAGTTACCTCGGGGCTGCTGTAGAGTGTGGAGGGTCCGTCCGCTGGAGCACTCCGCAGACTGCATGTAGAGCAGCGTGCTGCGGCCTCCTATCAGCCACCTGGCCCTCAACTCCACATCAGCCTAATCCCAGACTCCAGGAGAATGTTTGCATTCGTGACAAGAAACATGCCTAATAGTTTATTTACCTCGACAACTTCTGCTGTTAGGAGCAAGTGAATGAAGCCCTAAAGCTTCCAGCTGAGGCCAATAATGAATAAGGATTAAAGGACGGGAGCCGTGTGGACCAATCGTTAGTGTGGTGAGATTTACAGGCGGGCGGGCTCCGCATGTGTGTGCCTCTGCCAGCGGTTCACTTTATCCTGCCACAAAATGGGCTCCTTCCCCCCCGGACCAGCTCTTTCTCTCTGGCCCGATGCCCACTTCCTGTGTGTGCTGCTGTTGTTTACTATTGACTTCCTGTGTGCCAAGATGGGGGAACATTTGGCTAATACACAGCACGGCTAGCACACAATAGCAGTAGGCGGTTTGGATGGGAGGCCTCTGCCTGTTAACAAGGCTGACTGATAAGCAGTGACTCATTAACAAGCTGAGGTACACAGAGCCTCGGGGAATTACCGCCTAGCCACTGTGACATTAATAAGAGGCCTAAGCTATTTTTCCATTTGGCTCCACTGGCACCGGGCTAAACCAGTGGTTTCCAATCTCGACCCTGGCTATTTACTGGCTCCAGTGCTTTTCCACTTGCTTCAGCCACTGGTTACCTGGTCTGATTGGAGTTGGGCAGATCAGTATTGTCAGTGTGGGCTGCAGTTAACGACATCTGCTGCTTCAATGGAAACCCAGACACCCCTCATTAGTTTTCTGCAGATTCGCTCAGAAACATCTGGGGAGGAGCCCAATTAATTCTTCTCATGCTGATCATGCCAATTAATTAACAATATGTTTGTTTTAAAAAAAGGAAAGACAATGACATATTCCAACACAAATCCTAGATTTGAATCAGTGACACTGCTGATGGTTCTGACACTATATAGATGTCATTAGACATCTAAAATACACTCAGTGCAATGTGCAGAAGAGCTCCAAGCAACTGTCTCCTATCACAATTTGAAATCCCATTGTCTTGTGTGTTTATTTTTGTGTGATCCTTTAAGTGTTTTGTCGTCCAGATCAGTTTTGTGATTATGGGTTGGATCCTGATTGGCTGGCATTAGTTTGCAACAGATTCACATCTGGCAGAAAACCAATTATTTCTCCTGTTCATCACGCCGATTAATTAAGGCGCTGTGGCTGATTGATTAAACTCCCAACAAAGCTCCACCATGAACACCAGAGCGCTGGGGATGATTTGCTTCACACATTATGCTCATTGCTGTGTCTTCATGTTATCTTCATGAAGCTCTTCAGACATGTTGAAACGTTACACATGCGCGAGTGACAGGAAGAGAAACCCACAGCTCAACAAGGCATAAGTGTTTATACGTCATTTGTGGCTAAATTAAGCAGAATCAAGATGCAGCGGCGTGCCAGTATCCTCCGATCTTAAAGGAATCAGGCGCACCCAAACAAGACTCCATTAGACCTCATCAAACTGAGGCAGATCTTATCCACCCAGGCGCACTCAGGCAATGTGAGATTACACCAGAACAGATCAATCTCGCCTGCCAGCATCATAATAACAGCAAATGCCATTAAGAAATTGAAAGAGGGAAGTGCTGTTGAGAGTTTCCAAGCAGTAACACACTCAGCTTCTTCTCAGGTGCTCTTAAAAGACACATCACTCTGCAGCAACTCAGGGTCGGGAAAACTGGGGGTCCAGCATTTGCAGAGCTGTCAGATTTAAACCATCACTTTACAAAGACACGGAAGATTAAACAAACCTAACAACAATAACAACCTAAGTCTTGGAATAAATTTATTCTGCTCGTTTCCAACAAAAAGAGCTCTTATTATTGTGCTCCTCACTTAACTGGCTTTTCCTTTGATCAGGTCCCTCACTCTCTCCAACCCTAAACCTACCCCCCTTTTCCTCCAGTTACCTGCCAGAATGCTCTGATGGGTGTTTTAATTGATTGCTGCGGGGGTGGAAATCATCCATCCTGCCATTGACGCATGGTTGGTCAGACCAAGAGCTTCCTGGAAAGGTGTATCTGTTTGTTGAAGCCCATCATTGCACTGTTTGAAAACTCCAACTATGACGAGGTGCCGGAAGATGCGAGTACGCGGCTGTAAAGCGCAGCATTTGTATTGATTGAGTCTGAGTGCTGAGGGTTCCCCCTGAGCGCAGGAGCTCTTCCAATGAAAGAGCAGAGGTTGCTCTTGTTTATTGCCTCTTTTTGATGATGCCATCACTTCAGCTGGTGGTAGGGAGTGTGTCTGAGGGGGAGGGGGTTCTTATCGCTGATACCACAACCATAAAGCCATTTTAATTCACCTGTGTGCTGTCTTGGGAATTCTCCCTAGTCTGGTTTCTGCTGAGGATATCACTGTCCATTCACTGGATGGGGAGTCTTATCGAGCCTCCAACATAATACTGTCACATACAGAACCAGGTGTTGTGATGCACTTCTCCGGATTGCTGCTTGGCACTATACACTCTCATGGTGCCACAAGCATAAATCTTTGCAAAATGTGTGCATTTACAATTTTTTTTGCGTTCTTACCTGAAATTCTTCTGAACATGCTGTTTTGCTGGAAGCACACTCCCCCCCCCCCTCTATAAGACAACTACAAATGGCTGTTAATTTGTGATAAACTCACCAGCGTGGCACTGAACTGACTGCAGTCTGAAGCAGAGTCTGGCACTTCGACTTTACCAGCTGATCGAATGTCAAAGTGAATCAGCAGACAGACATTTCTTAACACTGTGTCCTGTCTTGGCACGTGTAACAAAGTTTTTGACACTTTTATCTGAGCGATTCAACTGTGTGGAAGTTGCAGCTTAAGTTCAGAGACAACCGAATTCACAAAGTATATTATTGCTCTTAGGCACTTTTGAATATTGTTCCCTATACATTGCATACTTTCTTTATTGCTTCAGCTGCGTGTTTATTGTGTACTGGGATATGCTTTTAGCATTGAGACTGCTGGATGGTATCATTATTAAAGCTTTTGTATTGTAACACAGCTACTGCTCAGTGGAGTTCATTTACGCTTCCACTGCACCGCTGCACTCCTTATGCCTCACAATCACACTGCACCGCCCTGCTCGAATGCTCACAGCACCCATATACATGTGCTATTAAAATGCAGTCTGTTTTATTTAAATGCCCTTTGCATTAATACAGTACCTGGCATTTAGTGTATGTGTTTTCATCATCATTTACAGCTGCATTGTAATTGGATCAAAATGTTCACGTGCCCTGTAGCGGGGAAGCAGTGTGGGAGGTTGCACTGTCAACAAGAACAAGCATGACGGGTGTAGCATCATTAGACTTGATACTATGGAGCCTGGATTTACTTTTCATTGAAATGGAAAAGGTCGTCTTTTATGAGTCTTTCCTGGAAGGCAACAAAAATGATGACGTGCGTTTTTTCGCTGCAGTTAGCGGCTACGGTAAATGCTACGGAAGAGGAAAAGTAGTGAGAACTGGTGGGACTGGAGTGTGATACAGTAGGTGGAGAAGCTGAGTGGATGGTAAACTTTGGAGTAAGTTAAAACTTCTCTGCACTGTTTGCAAGATGTGAATTCACGCTGTGTGGACTGTATTTACTCCGGGCTGAGGTTTGATCACCTCTCTGGGTGGCCTAAAGAACCTGGTAACTTTCACATCGTGATGTGCTTCTCACTGTATCGGCGTGTTGTTGTTTTTTTCTCATCCAAGATATCCACACAAACACTGCGTTTTAGTACAAGGTGTAAATGAGGTCAGACTGCTAAATGTTTAAACAGGGAGTGGAGTAAATAGTCTCTTATCTTCCTTGCGCCACACTTTAAGTTTTTCTCTAGTTCTTTTGCGAGTTTAGTTGATTATGTCTCTCCTTCAAAGCTGCAGTCTAGATGGGTACTCACAATGATATCTTAATTGTTTGAATGCTTTCATTATACTGGTGAATACATTGATTGTGACCTACAGAAGGTATCATTTCCCTTTCATGAGATCTGCTGCTTTCAGCTCTTCTTTTCTTGGGTGGAGGAATAGAAGTCATCAGCTTTTACAGACTCCTAAACAGAAGTCTATTGATGGACACTAAAATAAGCTTGATGGCTTCCTTCTGTTATCCTTGAGTTTTTAAAAGAGTGATGCGCCCATGTATTTCTCTGACAGCTGGTGCAGGGAATATATTGCCTTTCTTTAAACATTAAAGAAGGTCAGCCGATTAATCCAACAGTCAATCACTGTGATGCAAGTGGAAGCTTCAAGCTCGCACACTGCCCAGTGGACAGGTGCAGCCTTGACCTTTATTCTGCATCTGGCCCTTGACACTGATCAGGGTTTGATGAACACATGATGAGTGGATGTGTGATGACGAGGCCATCGCCACGTGGTGTAACTCAGCAATGCCGCGCTGGTTGAAGACAAAGGCACCAAATAGGCATCTCTAATCTCCCTGCTGAATGAATCCGAAACAAAGAGAGGAGGAACGCAGACATAGAGGCTTGGACACACATAGGATAAGCTGATTACCCTGAAAAGGAGGGAGAGCGAGGGAGACAGAGGGAGAAAGACAGAGGCATGCATGTGAACAAGAGAAATCCATACAGTAAGGGAGCATGAGGGCAGGGAAATGGAGGCGGAGGAGGGGGGTAGTAAGAAAAAAGCAAGCACACTCTAATGATAGGGTGCAGAGACCGGAGAGAAAATGAAAAGAAACATTGTGGAGAGCGAGGGAGGAAGAAAGAACACACAGGAGAAAAAAGGTGAACGTTTAAAAGGACGAGCTGTGGCGCGCTACATAGAGCATGCAATAGGAAAAGGAAGGGAATGCATATTTGCCTGTGATATCCTCCTTAGGCACGCGACAAAATCAAAAACAGGACATTATGCAAATGTCAGGCTGCTACTGCAATATAATCGCTACCTGAGTCATTTCACCTGCTCTGCTCACAAGTCGCTATATATACAACCAGAATTACACCCAATCCAAGTGTACGGGCTAAATATACAGCTAATTAAAATTAATGAGATTTACTTAGAAGAGAATATGCTCCTTCCCTAAGCTGCTTATCCCCGCATGAGAATCTGCTACACACATTGACACACACACCTTTGTCAGTGTGCTCGCAAATACACACACACACACTCACACACACACACACACACACACCTTGTTTTGATTCACTCTCCTTCACTTCACTTTCTCACACCCTGCTAGGCAGACTATTTAGAATCCATGGTACGCTTGCACACACACACACAAACGCTCAGACTATCTTTCAGCCGGATTTCCTCTCACACAGACTTAAACATGCTCCTTGTTCATTGAACACGCAAGTCCTTGACTGTATGTTAGGACACGCACACACACACACACACACACACACACACACACACACACAAATATGTATATACACAGAGATTCTCAGAGATGTGAACACACAAACGTGTAAAGAGATGCTAATGCACTCACAAAAACATTTGTTGGTGTTGTAACATAACAACCCTTGGGCTGAATAATGACAAAATGTAGAAACTATAATCACCTAGGTGTCAGATCAGCCCAAATCTCCCACCCTTACAAATCCAAACACTAATTTCGTCAGAATATCTATTCAATGGAAAAGGAATTCACAGAAAACAATTTAAGAACACACACACACACACACACACACACACATTTATTCCAATAGCTTTTTGAAGACCTTCTCGTCTTTACTTAAACAAAAATACCCCTGTGTGCCAAGCTGGTGACTGCCAGGCAAACAATTGTGTGTACGCTCGCCTCGCTATCTGTGAGTATGCATAAGTGTGTGTGTGTGTGTTTAGCCGACCAGCCAATGCATGCATATACAGTATATTCCCCACACAGCTTACCACGTCTGTATAGAACGAGAAAGAGAGAAAGAGAGAGTATACATAATGTAGGCATTTGATATGTAATGTTTTCCCAACTGCTTACAGTCATTTTTTCCTCCATAAGGTGATGTCCAACCAGCGATGCTTCATTTCCTAGTGAGCAAAGTGCTGAGCAATTAAATGGCTCTCAAAGCCCTCTCTGTTGAAGAAGTGGTGGTGGTGGTGGGGGGGGGGGGGTATGACTGGGAAAATGACACAGCGCGAATTAATCACACACTTTATTAACAGACTTAGTATTCGGTGGAACACTGCTGTCTCCACCGCAGCTAGCTGCACCACTTGGCACCCGACCAACTTATGTCTCACCCGACCCCACGCACATTCATACGAGCACTTACAGTAGCTCACACATGCACTCGCACACTCACACGAGCACTGTGCGAAAAACACACACGTGCACACACTCCTCTTTTTTTTTTACTGTCTCTATCTCCGTTTCTCCCCTTCTGTCGCTGCTTCATTTCTCAGCTTGGTGAGTACTTGAATGTCATTATGACTTTTGCTATCAAAAGCAAACAGCGGGGCTGGATTGAGGAGAGCATGCCAGCCCTCCCGTTTTCCACGCTGTGAGTGCCGCCGCATGTCGAGTGCTATTTTGATTGTTCTGGCTTTTTTTCCCCTCCTGCTTCTTTTCAAGGAATGGACCAATGTTTCTTAAAGGACAGATTTATTGACGGTGCTCCTGCTGTGAGACTCAAGCGGCCCACGTGGTCCAGCTTCTGAATGGAAAACCAACCTCTCTGTATATGTACAGTACAATCAGTCTCCCTTGGCCTGTGTGTCAATGAAGATGACTTCATATCTACCGGCAAATTCGATCCCATTTGCGTAATGCATCGGCAGACGGCACAAGTGAACGATATAATTGAGTTAATGAGCTACATGCCCTTATCTGCTGTTCATTCATACGGGCAGCTCGAGGCGTGACGACTATCAGCCTCTTACACGGGCTACTGTATGTTTGATGAGCCACTTGAAGGGAGAATTTGATAATGCAGTCAAACTTCCTCAAGGCAAACTGTTTTGATTTGTGAAGCAAAGAAGAAGGGAGTTTATCCTCTGCGTTTCCGTTTTTTTTCTTTTCTTGTTCTCTTATTCTACAATGAATATTTAAATATCATTGTGATTTATTTATCGTGGCTCAGTGTTCGGCTTCTCTGAGCTATTTTCAGGTTGATATCACAAGCAGGAGGATAGGGAGGCATATAGACTTGTACATGGGAGGTGTCATGCTTGACTTTGTGACAGCGCTCGATGGCGCGCCTGGGAGAGCATCTTTTTGTTGTTGTTTGAAGGGTTCTGTGACATTTTCTGGTTCTACCCCTTAGGGAATGAAAGAGTCGGGGCTGGCCTGGTTTCATCAACCACCCGGTACAATTTACAGAGGTTTCGTTTGAAAGGACGACGAGAAAAGAAAGGGTCATTTACCTCATAGGGTCAGTTGCTGGTGGCTAGATGGCTACATGCTGACATTTCTTCGTACTGTTGTGTGTTGCACCTTGATGGAACAAACATGAAAACCAATGCAACCTGGCGTGACCTACCATCCCATTGTGAATGTGAAAGGGGATCCTATTTTAGGAATTCAATAGAAAGGTTGTGTACATGAACACATGAATCTAAGCCAGTACTTGAGCTAATAATGTGAAAGGGTAACCTTGTATATTGTGGTAAATATTTTGGTTTCATTTTGTCTAAACTGCCACTATATGAATGGAGTTCACCTTTAAATTTGAAATAAAATATCTACTTTGTAATTTTTCTTTAGTTGTACAGTAAACTTAATTGGTGGCATGCAGGTCAAGTGTTGGGGTCAGAGACTGTCAGTCTACAGTCAAGTCTTCATAAGCAAGTTAACAAGTCTGAGGGCTGATCATTATCACTGCACAACACTTTCTTCAGACTTGAGTGTTTTTGCTAACGTGCACAGTTAAATTAAACATTTAGTGAGGGAAGCCTCACAGCAGTGGAGTCAGAAGGCTACAGCTCTGTGTGAGAACACGGTAAATGAAATGTCACACGTTTGAGCCCCACTGTCCCGTAAATGTGTCCTTGGCCGAGACACAGGACTCCTCCAGTATCTTTTCAGCCATTGTGCTTGGCTCCGTCTTAGAGCATCAGCTAAATGGCCGACGTGTTAAGACATGCAGTAATTCCATCTTCAAAAATCCAATCATTTTTACTGGCATTTTCAGATTAGCTCCAGCCAGCATGTCATACATTGACTGGCACACATTCCCTAAACAATAGATGTCTGTCACAGCATATGTAGACACAACTACCAGTGGTTACAGGGGACATACTGCCACAGTGAAGGAGTGACAACAGAAGGTAGGAGGATGGCCATGTTGGTCTCCTGCTTAATTGCCACCCTTCCAATTTGGTTTATCCTCAATAAACTTCTTCTATCAAATTTCCTCCAATCAACTGCACTGTCAAGCTTCACCTGAATCAAGTCTGACATCTTCAATTTCAATCAAGAAACACCAGATAAAGGAGCATTAATCAGTGAGACACTATCAAACATTTACATGAGCAGTTTATTGTATGTAGGGTCATTTTGTGATGCGCTCGCACACAGAGACATGCAAATAATTACCCCATTAACTATTCATAATATTCTCATTAGCTTCTATCTGTATATAGAAACACACAGCAATGCAAACACTTGCACAAACATATCAGATTAACAAAGCTATAGTGGTTCATGTACTGTATTTAAAAAGCTCCTCACTTTAGGGGGATTTTAAGAACATTATCATGCATATTTTTTGGAAAACAGTGAAATAGGACCTTTAAAACTCCACTTGGATACAACTTAGATAAATATTCATATTGGTATCAGATGTGATGGACAATATGCTAAAACTAACTATACAGCAGTTTCAAAGTAAAGTCACAAGCATCTTTTCTGCCAGAAAACTGAATCCATTAAAAACAAGAAATGTAACACTGATGCAACACCTGACTTCTCCCAGAGCGCCGCCATGACGGCATATATTTCTGAGCACTGGTGGCTCGGGGGGGAATCCCTTACCATGAAAGTGTTAATGCAGAGATCCATCCACAGAGAAATATAGCGAAGCAGCACACTTTGCTCACTGAAATGACAGTAATTCCTATCCAAGGTACCTGGACCTTTCACTGGCCATCTAAGGTCCATCACCTCTTTCAAACACTTTCAACATCTTCTGGGTAAAAAACCTGACTTTGATTTGCAGCACAGTGATCTGGATGATTTAAGATTGTCATTGGCAGACAGCGATTGCTCATAACTGATGTCAGTAATATTTTATTGGTCTTAAACTCCAACACGTAGCACTTGATGTGATGGAGAACTTCCTTTACACAGCTCAATTTATGACACAGAATCATTTCTATCTAAAAGCAGTATGTCCAAGGTAACTGGGCTTGCTGTTTATGTAGAACTCATCTCCTGAGCTTTTGTGTGACACATGGATTTGTTCAGATTTCTGGTTTTAATGACAGAACAAGACTGAGAGTGTGCGGCCACGCTAGCGGCTACGCTAGCGGCTTTGTGAGGCTGTACACAGGCGCAGCAGTGCTTTGAATGCTAACGTCAGCATGCTAACATGCTCACAAATAAGATGCTTTTTAACGTGTTTATACGACTATATGAGTGTTAATAGTAGCATCATAAACACATTCATTGTTAGATTATAAGAACAGCCTTATGAGTTTCTTACAATTGTTTCTAACAGCATTACAAAGTGAAAGTCTTACTAACTTACCTATCCTGTTAGACCTTTACTAACCTGCTTTGTTGCTTTATTAAGGTTAAAATAAACTTTATTATGCACTTATTAACCATTAACTATGCTTTTTGCAGCTTCTGGATCTAAAGCAAGAACAATTTCTTAATAAGGTGTTAAAAAACACACTATAGTGCTTTCCTTCTGAAAATAGAGGAGTCAACATTGAGTATCTTTACACTGGGGCATCAGCTGCTTAAAACAAATGGTGTCCACTCTACCTAATAGAAAAGACATTTCACTTTTGGCAATGGATTAGTGGTCATCTGCAAACATGGTAACTTAAGTGTAGTTAAAAACAGATACAGAGCCTTTCAGTCCACTGTGTCTAGAAGATGCAGAGGATGGTTTCAATCCATCAACCTCTGGGTTATGGGCCACTCTGCTCACAGATTTTTAAACAGCAATAAGCAATTATTTATGTTTAAAGACATTGAATTCAAAGGAGAGTAATTGGCAGTGGTGGGATTTGAACCCACGGGATTTGGTGTCCACTTTAGCAGGTTAGTCATCTGCAAACATGATGATAGACAGAAAGCATAGAGACAGCACAAAACCTTGCTGGACTCTACAGAGAGTGTTTACAAGTAGCAGAGGATGGTTTCAGTCTGGGTTATGGGCCCAGCACACTTCCGCTGCGCCACTCTGCTCATGATTTCTTAATCATGTACTTCCACATCTGTGGTGACTAAACAACTATTTATGTGTAAATCTACTACATCAAAGGAAAGCAATTGGCAGTGGTGGGATTTGAACCCACGCCTCCTGAGAGACTGGAGCCTAAATCCAGCGCCTTAGACCACTCGGCCACACTATCTGAACACCTGAGCAGGTGGGAGGGCAGAACTTGACCTACAGGCCCAGCATGTTTCCGATGCACCACTCTGCTCACAGTTTCCTGTCCAGGGGCTTCCTGATCTGTGGTTTACTAAACAATTATTGATGTGTAAAGATTCTGAGGTTACACAACAACTTAACTGGAACGGGAGAACAATATTAGCAACTGCTTTAAGCCTTCATTTCAGCATTTTAGAGCATTCACTCTCTCCCTCGACTGTCCAGCCTTTTCTCTGGGTTGGTCATTGGTCTTTCATAAACCATGTGAAACCAGTGAATCTGAAGGACTAGCATCTAAAACTAAGAAAACAAACATGGTGTCAGCATCCTCCACCTTCCCTACTTCTTCCCGCAGCTGTGTTGTAGTTGGAGTGTCAATCACAGGAGTCCCTGCGCCCAAGCCAATAGACAGTCGACAAATTACCATTTGGAGCGGAACCCGGCTATAAATGCGATTGGGTTGGATTTGAGTCTGCTCTCCTGGCTTTGGATTTGAATAGAATGGAGTCTGTCCTCATCTTTTCTTTTTTTTTTTGCCTCCGTGGCTTCAGAAAGCAAGATTAGATAGAGGTAGGGAGGGAAAGAGACAAACAAAGGGAGGGAGAAAAGAGACAGGGGAGACGGAGGGAAAATAAGAAATGCAGAGCAAGAGAGAGCATCTATGGGTCTTTAAAATTGAAAAACCCTTAAAATAAATCTACATTTAAGGCCTTGAAAAGTGTGAGAATGCGTGAAATGTTCGTATTAGAGGTCTTATTTTTCCACCACTATGATAACTTTCTTTTTCCTGCGTGTCTCCTCTCAGATTATTTCAGTGCAGGCCAGCCAGGGTTAGCAGCACAATAGGATGTGTAATGTTTTATTCATCATTTGTGCTTTAGTAAACAAAATTGGACTTCATGTTCCTTAACAAATAATTTCATGTTGTCCTTTTTATTACGCTGCCCATTCATAATTTCTGAATTTTTATTAGCTGTACAGAATCACAAATAAGTTGCTTTTGGCCCTTTTATAGTGTTCTATTTGTAGCTTTGCTAGATCTGTAAACCCTCTGCACATTTTGACAATAAAGTAATTACCATGAACAAATGACACTATTACCAGGGAGATTGTCAGCCTCTAAGGGCCTCTGCACTGCGTTAAACACGGTGTCCTATCAAGTCAGATCTCGCAGGATATCTGCTTGTTTGTATTAGCTTTATAAAAGCAGGTGCCACATTTTCTTTACCAGTGATACACATATGACTGATCCTGATTTTCAGAGGTATGAAATGCTTCACGCATCTAGTGCTGACAATTCATTTAGATTCAAAATACAAGTGGTAATTCTTTCATTCGTATGAATTTATTTACCTCTTATTTCTTTCCATATACCTGTCATTTATTCTACAATTCTGTACAATGTCCATTCCACGTTGTTATACTGTCGACACACTGTTTAACTGGGCATAACACATATGTGATATATCATAATACTGTCACATTTAAGTAGATACCCTCAGGGAACAGTTCACATCATGCTATGTTACCTTGGTGAAATAGCACGACTGCAGTGGTCCATGTGCAACCGGCCTGCTGGTGATATTTGTATAAGCTGCTATATGTGCTCACTCGAGTACATTATGTGACTGTATTTTCATTTTTAATTCATTTTCATTTGGTTTTTCTTTGTCTTTATTGATAAGAGACCCCTATGCTCTCTGTGTTAACAACAGTGTTCCTGTCTCCTTGTCTTGTTATCCCCTTCACTCTCCTTTTAGTCCTGCTTTTGGTCTCTCCTGAGGGAAATATCAGGCTCTTTAGCTGCTGAATGCTCCACTTTAACGGTGTCTGTCTGCTGTAGGGTGCCAAAGCCAGTAGTGTACACTGGGTTTGTAGACCTGTCTCACTGATAATCACAGCACTATGAGAGTAAACCAAGAGTAAAATTGCAGGAGGGACAGCTAAACACTGAGTGGAAGCTGCAGCTTCAGGTGATGACACTCTGTAGGTTCAACACTAAGAGCGACATCTTTTGCATTATCAGTGTTATCGTGTTCCACCTGACACGTGCCACAAGGTTGCAGGAGCACGAAGTAAGTCATGAGACATGGAAAATGATGACGTGAGAGACAAAGAGGATATTTAATAACTCTTTTATATTTGTTGGTTAAGTCTGAGTGTAATTTTAAGGCCACAGTGTGTTGTTGTGATGGGCATTTGTCTTCATTTTATTTCCTACGAGTGATTGACTCATCAAAGAATAACTGATAATAATGAAAACAAAGGTTAGTCGCAGCCCTACATGGGTCACATTTAGACTGCACAACGTCTCAGCAACCCAGCGTGACAGCAGGAGATTCATTAGGTCATTAGTGAGAGACTCATTAGCCACAAGTCATGTGACGTGGTAATCTTCTGTAACGTAAGTACTCTAATGTCAGTAACATTTGCTGTCGTCTGACCTGCATTTCTGCCAAATGAGTGGCTGGTGTGCAGGCTGGTCGGCTCACTTCCTCTGGAGAGGCCACTCAGTGGCACCTTGCTGGTGTTTGTTTCTTGCACTTGACTTTTGATTAATTTGCACTTCGCCAAGAACGTTTCCTGCTGCTGACATCGTGTTGGTTAATTAAGACAAAGCAGAAGGTCTCCATAGGGGGACGCTCTCCTATGAATCCTGTGAATGATCTGGTATATAGGCTGCCAAGACGAGTACTTTAACATCAAAATATTGCCTTTCATATCTATAACTTAACAGAGTATTTAAGTTATTCCTTCTGAAACCCGCAGAGAGCCTGTGGAGGCAGAGACAGAGAGAGCCGCTGCCACTGAGGTCTGGGTTATTTCAGGATGGTTGTCTTGCAGTCTGATGTGGTTAGGCACTTGTGTGTCTAGTCAGAGGGAGATATATGGCTGAATTTGCCTTGAGTAGCGGGCTGGTTTCTGAATGGATGCGCTCTGGTTTTTCTGGTGGCTGATTGCTATGGTCAAGAATTTTTGCTCTTCTTTTTTCTTCCTCATTTTCTTCTCTGTGTCTTCCTTTGTCTTATCTTCCCTGCATCTGCTTCTGGTTGTGTTCTCTTTTTGTTTGGCTTTCCTCCTCTTTGTTTTCCTCCCTTTCCCTAGCCCTCCCAATTTCTTTTATTTTTGGCCTCTCTGTTCTTTTTTTTGATTGTTTCTTTGTCTTTTAGAAGCTCTCGTTCCTCCTTTCCTTGCCTACTTTATTTCTTCTTTCCCATCTTTGTTTCTAGTTTTCTTCTTCATCCTCCTCTTATTATCTTTTCTGCCTTGGTTTCTTTTCCTCTTTCCATTTCCTCTCCTCATTTCTCTTTCTTTCTTGTCTTTTTTTGCTCAGTCACCTCATTTCTTGGTATTTTTCTTTCGTTCTGCCTTTTAATATATCTTTCTTCCCTCTATTTTCTATATTTATATCTCCTCCCCTCTCATCACTTTTAAGTCCCTTTCTCTGTTTTCCTCACATCTTCTTCTTCCCTCTTCCAAGCCCTCTGCTTTCCTGTCCTCCCCTCTCGCTTTGTCTTCGTCTTCTTGCCTTTATCCACATCTCTCTCTCTTCCTTTCTCTTTCTCTGCTCTCCCTCTGTTTTTGTGCTTGCTGTTTTAGCATACTCTGCAGGGAGCACTCCTGCGATGCCAATTATATTGACTGAAGAAAAGGAGAGGGGGTAAGAGAAAGGGAAGGAGGGAGATGGGAGGGAGGGTTGGAAGACCTGTGCATGCGTGCACAAAAACGCACAAATGCCCACATTCATGCTGAGGGAGGGAATGAATAAGAGGGGATAGAGGCTTTAGAGCACAGGAGGAGGAGGAAAGGAAGAGGGGGATGACGAAAGAAAAGAAGAGCTGGGAGGAAGAGGACAGAGAGAAACTGGAGGAGAGAGAATCCGTCTGTGAGTGTAATAGTCTCCCGCTGTCGAACCCGAGGGAATTCACTGACTGCAGAGGGGAAGAGAGAGAGAGGTGGAGAGGCATACATACAGAGAGACAGCATGAGGAAGGGAGAGGGGGGTGGGTGGGTGTGATCACAGCAGAGAAGGAGATAGAGGGAGAGAGAGCAAGACGAAGAGAGCAGAAACAGAGGGAGACAGCAGGAAAAGAAAGATGACTTCAGTCCTTTTCTCTCGGAGCCGAGCTCGTGGGGCTCCTCTCCAGGCAAATATGGCCCGTGACATTAAATAAGATTCAGCGTCATGACTGAGTGTATGAATGGAGAGCATAAGTATATCATAGTAATATGCTGCTGTACAGTAACTCAGCACAGAGAACTACTTACAGTGAGTCAGTGCAAGCCTGTGTGCACTGGGTGTTTACACTGTATGCACTTGTGTACATTGTCACTAGAGTGTGAAAAGGTTCAGTTCACCCAAATTACCGAAGAATATTTTCTGCCTCACCTCTGTGGTATCTAGCCGTGCAGGTAGTTTCAGTTTGATATAAGGTTCTGAAAGTCTCTGAGATTTCTGCCTTCACTTCACTTCAGTGGAAGTGAATGTCATTTCATTTTTGATGCTCATGGTATTGAACAAAAAAAGAACAGAAAATCTGCAGGAATGTGTCTTTCTAGAAGGATGTCCCCATTACTCTGGATAATTCACAGACCTCACAGTGAACAGTTTTCAATGGAGCCTTTTTTATTCCAGATAATCTATCATTGATTTTTTTTTAGCACCACAAACAAACTTCCATTCATTTCTTTTGAACTGAGTTGGGAAGCAGAAATCTCAAAGATGGATATCTCAAATCTGCACAAATAAAGCCATCCATCTATCTGCATGGTTAGATACCACTGGAGTGGTAAGTGAGAAAACATGTCTTTTGTCATTGGTGACCCTATTTTATGCTCCTTTTGAAACGTTCACAAAATCAAAAGTAACATTTGTAAACTTGTTTGTGAGCTGCAAGCAATGACTAAAACTATAAAAAACAAGTCTCAACAGCAACACAGGAGACTGTCCTTCCACGAAAAACAACCCAGTGGTTCCAGCCAGAGCTCTAAAACGACATATATGTTAACATTCAACTGTTGAAGCCCTTTAAATGATTTAATTATGACG
Source organism: Nannoperca obscura (assembly GCA_036024295.1). NCBI lineage: Eukaryota > Metazoa > Chordata > Actinopteri > Centrarchiformes > Percichthyidae > Nannoperca > Nannoperca obscura. The sequence goes on along the minus strand of JAVQJL010101327.1, from coordinate 8,647 downwards.
GGAGCAAAAGAGGAAGTCAGGTGACACAAAGGGAAGAGGTGGTCTGAATGTCTGAATTTAACACGAGAGACCGAGTTTGTTTCTTGATTCCTTCTTAGTTTCTTTTAACCATAACCACAGTTGTTTTCTAACCGTAACCACACATTTATTACTGTAACCATGACGATAAAGATTCCCTAAACCTCATTTTAGACATTTTCACCCAAACCAGAATGTTTCCCTAAACCTAATCCGGTCGCTGTCGTGTCCAGCAGTATTCTTGTAAGAGTTTATATGGCACAGACACATGATGACGCCCTGCTGATAGAAGCAGAAAACGTTCTAAAGGGAAGTCACAAACAACGTATTTTGTCGTTTCATTTGGAGAACTTGTTGCTATCTTCCGGCAGTGACGTCTGTCAGGCATTTCGTGTAGCAGGTGACAGAAAGCAGATATTATATACTGTGTACCAGCGTTATTCAGAGTCTGAGACTGTGGGCCTCCCCACAGACGAAGCGTGGAGTGAGGCGCCCCATCAACCCCCCAGTTTACTTTCTTAGGTTCGCTCAGTTCCTGGATGCCTATGGGATCACAATTACGTTTTTTGATCCCATATACATTTAGCAGTTAAGCCAAGATGACCTAATATTGCTGTTTGGCATGACTTCAGATTACACCACATACATTAACAAAGGTCTTTCCTGAGGCGTTTATTAGTTTCTGACTCTAGGAAAGAAAAATCTCTGTATCTCTGAACTATCTCTTTCAGCAGATCCCACACATGTAGTCTATTCTATGTGATCTCCTTTTGATAACTAATGTAATATTTTTTCCGTTCCAAACTGTTTGGAGCCCTGCTGGGGAGGCCCGCCTCCCACTTTGAAAACCTCTACTGTATAGTAATGGGTTACAAATTATGGGGGAAAAGGCCCAAATAGTGCAGAGACGTAACACACGTTTTCATCTATCGGTATAGAAATACTTAAAAAGGATAAAAACCCAACCAAAGGAACTAGCAACACACTTCTTAAAAGGGGAACTGACGGAGGAGAGACAATTTTAGGGAAACTTAGAGACCCCATCAGACATATAGTACTTGAAACTCCATGGTGGTAAATCTAAAAAATGGGTTTTTCTTCATAGTTCCTGACATGAGTTTTTCAAATGACATTGATGGTACAGTGCACACACATCATCCATCGTGCATCTGCACTTGCGTGCATGAAGATATAGTGGAGGGTGTTTGGTGTTTACCCGGCTTTTTAGCTTGACATATACCTTTATGATATAAATTTATAGCACACATTAGGGACGGGATGATATATCTGGCTGGCATTTGCCTTTTTATACCACATTTCAGATAGTTATGCTGCTGCCTCAGTGATGGTTCCTCGCTGCCCACAGCTGCAGAAACACTGTCTGGAATACCTGCAACAACATGTTATTCCTGAGCATTGATTCCTTTTACTATTCTGTTTTGTGTTTTCAGAATTGTTTTTCCACTTAAGGACCTAATATATCCCTGACTTTTTTTTTTTACCATTGAATCGGAGTAATGTGTCAACTGATCTTAGGAATCTGTTAAGAGTTTCATGGTTACTGTAATGCCTGTAAAGTGGTGTTTCAGAGGCTTTTCCACACTGACGGGACTAAAATGCACGTAGGGATACTGAGCAGTGATGAATTAAGTTTAAATATATTGTTTGAATAAATTACAGTTAGTAGTTTCAAATGGAAGTCAGTCATATTAAGTCATTTAAAGTCTTTTTCTGAGAGCTCTATAGACAGTAGGTTACATAAGTGGTGGCATGTCCAATGACTGACACTGAGTTTATTCTTTACCCACCTATATACTACATCTACTGTAACATCACTACCATGCATTATCCTCCGCTTGATATTTATTTATAGTGTGTGTAGGTGTGTGTACGAGTGCGCTGTACGCCACTGTGCTCGTATTTTTAAAATCATTACGGCCCAGGGGTCGTTGATGGAGCTTCCAGGAGATAAATGGTTTCATTTCACTATAATATAATTCAGTAGAAATTAATTAAACTGAACGAATAAGACTGGATATTCTAATCATAATATGCACGTTTGTGATGTTTAAAGAAATCTGCAAACGGTGCTAGAATCTCCATATCTCAGCCACTCAGACACATCTGCCTCATATGAAACGATGCCCTGCACTTATATTATATCTCTCATGTCAAGTGGGTCACCAGATGGTCACAGGGCCGCGCCAGTTCTACCGATGTTGGCAGCCATGACAGTTAAGACCACGTCGAGTGACCCTAATTGGTCAATTAGCCCACGAGGGGTGCCCTAACGATGTCTGGAGGCACCACGCCACAATAAAAACGCAACTGTCCCACCTCTATTGTTTCGCTGTCTGTGCTGCCATTGTTGGAAGCAGCGAACCTCCTCCCCCTCCTCCTCTTCCTCCTCATCCTCCTCTTCCTCATCTTCCTTTCCCTCGCCTTGCTCTTCCATTGATCTCCATTGTCTTGATTGGAAGTGACAAACCGTGGGGGCCGTCTGAAAGGTTGCATTCGTTAGTGGCCGTTCGCCGTTACAAGACACACACACATTCCTTCAGACATGATGGGGGAAGAGAAGGAGGTGTATATGCCACCCCCCCTTACACACACACACACACACACACACACTGTGGAGGACATACACATATTCTCAAAGTGGTCCCTGGGGAAAAGAGACATGCCTGGATACAAGAAAGAGCATTCCAATAGACTGACAAACACACACTTCCAGTAAGGGGGACACAAATCCAACACACACAAACACACACACACACACACACACACACACACTGTACTCAAAACTTTGGTCCACATTAACATATCTACCTCTACTTCAGCCCTGCTTTGTCTTTCTGCGCTATTTCCAGGGAGACACACAAACAGACCCACACTTCCATTTACACTCCCTGCTGTCACACACACACACACACACACACACACACACACACACGCACACACTTCCAAAAACACTCCTCGTCCTTTCATGTCATGTTGCCGAGCAGTCAGAGCCACAGAGAGGAGAAGAAAGGAAAGAGGTCTGCCTGAAACGAAACAAAAAAACATGCAGTAGAACATCCATTCTCGTGTAACTCAGCAACAATTACACAATGAGAAGAGAGAACGTGTTTATTTGTGATTTCAAGTGGAAGCAGCCAGGCAGGAGAGTTGACATGATACCAAAGAAACTGACTTCAGTAGCATTTGTTTGTAGTGCGACTATCAGGACAAAAAAATATTAAAACACTTCATGCTAGACTGATTTGTCAAATAATTTAAATGGATTTCTGATCAAATCGCCACTGACAGCAGTCTTGAAGAGGGGTGATTGAAACTATAAAAGCTGTTCTTGTAAACAGAGTGTATTCAAAGGCTGTCAGTTGAAACACAATAGTTTGTGCAACGTGCTGTCGGACCACATCTAAAGTTAAAAGTGTTTACCGTTTCCGAATGGCCACACTCAAAGGTGGGGCAAACAGCTTGCCATCATAGCTTCCTCCTGGCTGCATCGTACTTGACTACCTGATCTGACTTCAAGAGCTCTGCGTCTTTATACTTGTCTTTGAAGTCTCGAGGTGATGAATCTTACAAATGGGGATAACGGTGCACACGTTAATATAGTCTCTCTTCAAAGGCATTCATGGTGTTTGCACACAAAAAGTGATGGAAGTAGTATACTCCTGCATACTCTCCCACCTCAGCACCTCTTGCCAATCTGTGCATGGAGCAGCCGTGATTGGCGGATTGTCAGTTGTAGAAAGTTACCACAGATCCTGGATGCAGCCTCTCCTAGTTGTGTGCAATAGAGGTGAAAATCACTAATCATGTTGTTCAGTTCAGTTACAATATCTGTAGTTAGAGACTCTGTTGTTCGTTTACTTTCTTTGCTAATCTAAGCGGTTGCATCACTGTTCAAAGGTGCCTTAGTACGTATCTCAGTAAGTAAACGCATCGCTGCTCCAAGACACGTCAGTAAGTACAGCAGTAAGTGAAGGCATCATCATTCAGATGCCTGCGATGTTCACCGCTGATTACGACTTCAATTCAGTCTGTTGTTAATCCAAGCTGTCATATTCAGTTCAGTACAAAATTAGCCTGTTCAAGCCCTGCACATAAAGAGAACAGCTCAGCAGCCTTTTATTTACACAGTTAACACACTAGCATTGTTTCTGTGACTTTTGCGCTCTTTTAATAGACTTAACGAGGAGGTAACACACTGTGAATTACAGCTAAGCTAACAATAGGCTACCACTCTCACTCACTGCTGAGGAGCACAGTGTCAGCGACAATGGTAATTAAGTATAGTCAGTTCACTTTGAAAACTTTTGTTTGCAGGATTTGTTTGCACGTGTACTGAACACCTCTACTGTGTTTCTGGTCCAACAAGCACTTCAGTTAAGGCATAGATTGTCGTACGCCGAGTAATAAGTAACAAGAAATTGGAGTTTAGAAATCCAGGGATGTGTTTGAAGTAATTTCTTTTGAAGCACTGAACAAAGTTAAAGTTAAATCTAACAAAAGGCGGAACACTGTACATTAGATTGTTTCAACGCTCATATTTCTGTATTGGCTTCACATTTCCATTATCAGCAGGTCTGTGTAGGTTTAGCTCTCTTTATCTTATTCATGGTAAAGACAGCCCCATGATATTTCATTGCAAATGCCCTCTAATGTAAAACCTCTCTAATAGTCTCTTAAATGAGGATTGAGCATCATTTCCTTGACTGAAGGAGAATCTGGGATCCATCCATCATTTCAAAACAGTGTTTGTGTACCGACAGTGCTGCCAAAGATACAGCTCTATTTATTTATTCTACAAGCTCGTCTTGGACGTCGGGACAGTTTATGTGTTGTGCTTCACTAGCTGTTGATTTTGGCTAACGTTATCCATTAGCCACCTAACCTCTTACCCTCGCAATTTTGAAACCCTTCTTGATTGAAACCCCAGTTTTTTTGTTCGTGCCACAGCGTGACATTTCAGGGGTGTTCTGCATGTTGCAGAAGAAACCTGCTGTCTGTTTATGTTTGTCGGATGGACCTTGAAAGCGATGGAGAGAGAGAGAGAAAGAGAGAAGGAGAGAGAAGGGGAGAGAGAGAGAGAGAGAGAGAGAGAGACAGAGAGAGAGAGAGAGAGAGACAGAGAGAGAGAGGTGGGAAGCGTCTTGTTTGTGTGTGCACATGTGTGCGTTTGCCGATGGATGACAAGGGTGACTCCATTTCTTAGGTCAAGCTTTGGGTCACCTCAGTTGCCCTGGTAACCCCGTTCTGGCTGCGTTGCTTGGCAACAATCCTCTTTTGTTCCAAATGATTTAATTTGAAGCATATCTTCCCTCGTCACCCTTGGCTCACTGGCTCACCCTTCCCTCTCTTTCTCTCCCTCCATCTCTCTTCCTCCATCGCTCCCTCCTTCATCCTCCTCATCCTCCTTAGGACGATTCCCCTTTTTCTAATCTCGGCCCTTCTCCGGGCATCGAGAGCCCTATCCTTCTGTTGCCTGGTGTATAAGTCCTTGCTGTTATCGCAAGGTTTTACAAGTGGATAGGTGTGTGTGTGTGTGTGTGTGTGTGAGAGAGAGAGAGAGAGAGAGAGAGAGAGCGAGGGAGAGTGTGTGTGTCTACGTATTGTTGCAGTTTCAAAGTGGTGACTTAGCTTGCCTTTGTGTGTCACAGCACATGTATTCACGTGTTTTTGGGGAATGCTATCGAGTCGCAGAGATGTGTCTATTCATGTACATTGTTATTTTGTGTCTTCTCTTGTACAGCTGGCCTTTATGGTTAAAATCCATATCACAGCATCCATTTCAGTAACTTTACTATACATATAAATGCACTTCATGACCAAAAGTATATGGGCGTGTAAAAAGCTATGGGCATTAATCTGAGAAGGATTTCCATTTGCTTCCATTCAGCCACAAGAACATTAGTAAGCTCGAGCACTGGTGTTGGGCACGAAGTGATGTCCAAGCACTTGACCTTGCTTTGTGCACAGGGGTATTGTCATGTTCAAACAGTAAAGGCCTAAATGGTCGTCTCAAATGTGGAACCACACTATTGTGTAAAATGTCTGCAGCATTTAGATTTACATTCATTAGAAGTAAGGGGTCTTCCCACAAACCAAAAAACACAAAGCTTGTCCTGTGAGTATGTGTGATATGGCAAACTATGCAAACTCGCATACAAAATGATCTGATGGTCAGCGTGATGAGCTGTGTGAGCTGCATTACTCCTCGTGCACGTGACAAAAACATTGTGTTTGTTTCTTTTTAATCACGTCGTTTCTCCAGAATCCTTCATCTAGATAACAGACTTTGGTGAGACGTGCGTACGCGTAAGAGTCTGAGATTGCGACACACTTGCTGTATGTGTTTTCCAGAACAGACCAGAACACTTTTACCAGCCTTCTTGTTAGTGCTGTTGTGAAAGATGGGTGTTGAAGAGAGCGAGAGAGAGTGTGCAGGTTCTGAAGCTCCCCATAGCGGGTCCAGTGATCTTAGTCAAAAGGGCAGACTTCTGGTAATTGACTACTCATTTCTTTAAGTGCACTATTGGCAGGGGGAGTCAGTGCATTTGCCAAGGCATTAAAGATTTCACTCTCTTTATCTTCCTCTGTGTGTGTGTGTGTGTGTGTGTGTGTGTGTGTGTGTGTGAATGTGTACAGATGGACAGATAAAGCCTTATATCTTATCAAATGATCATTTCTGGTGGGTGAAGTTCTTTGGTAACTGGATCTGCTGTTAAGGTCTCCTCTGTTTTAAAAAAAACAAACCTCTGTCTCTGTCTGTCTGCGTCCAGTCGGAGTTTAACTGGCACAGCTGTCAAATAATGGACACTTACCGAAGTGGTTTACAGTGCATTACAATACAAGGGAGATGATTATAGAGTTCATTATAATGAAACAGTATGATTAGTGACTAAACAAATATCTGACATTAAAGTATAGGTTCAGTATCACATTTCATATACGTTGAAAGGGTGTTTGCCACTTTAATCGTTCCTACTGTCCATACTGGATGTGAAACAATATCTTGCTAACATGACTGAAAACATGGGAGACTCGTTCTGTGCAAAAATGCTTTCTACTGTAAATCTGAAGCTGATAAATTTCAGCAGTCAGCCAAATCAAGTCGCTGTCTCCGTTCTGACAGTTGCATGTCTCTTTATTGCTCAGCCACAAAACGCCTCTACAAGACTTGTCCACAGAATCAGATAATAATGCAGAACAAGCTCTTATTGCCAGACAAGAACGCTGATGGATGATGCTGCAAAATCCCTGGTTAAATTCAATACCAACGTTTTTTAAATCTGTACATGGCAACTACAGAATAGTCAAGGTTAGGATTGTGGATATGGAAAAAAAAAAACTATGGTTAAGGTCTGGTTGCAGCAAGGGAACCAACACGCTTTATTAAGGTTATGGAAATATTGTAGTTAATAAAAGAGGACCTATGACGGGTCTGCAGTTAACGACTGGTCTCCTGCATGAAAATAAGAGGCCCTTTCCGCCTCAGCACCAGTAGGACACACTATTCCCTGCATTGGTAATGAACGTTGGCATTGAACATTATCGCCAGATGCAGTCGTCCAATATGAATGTAATTCCTGGGATAATGGGCTGTGCAGAACCCGCCTTACTTGATATTGTTCCTTAGTGGTGCAAATTTGTGACATTGGTAGCAAATTTGCAATTTCAAAAACCAATTGACGTGTAGTGAATATGAGGTCTGGAGCCCTGGAACAGTTGCCGGTCTTGCCTGATTGATGAAGTATCCCTCTGCCGTGGATCAGCAAGGGGACACTTTTGTGATTTTGCACTAAAAAGACTTTGTAAAACTTTGGAAGATTCCCACTAGATCTGACTAACAGACTGTTGAAGCTTTATATTAAACAGCTCAACTTAAGAATGGGGGTGTTAGACTTTGTCCCCCATCATTTACAGTAAAGTCGCCTTATGGAAAGGAGGTCTGAATGATTACCGGGACTGATAACTCCTTTAGCATGCTTATTGTATTAAGATAGACTCGAATTAACCGATCCTTTAACTCTAATGAGCTCTCTCTGTTGCCCCTTCTCTCCACCTCTCCACTTCAGTCAACATCCCTTCATTCAGTTTTTTTTTTCAATCCTTCCATACTTCTGTCTCCTCTTTGACTTTCTGCCTTTCCACTCCGCTCTACTTCCCTCCATCTCGCTCTCATTGTTTTTTTATGCTCTTCCAGTCTTTTTTTGCCCCCTTTCTAAGTCACCCTGTCATCTCTTCTCATTGGTCTCATCTATCTATATATGCTTATTTCTACCATGTCCTTCGCTCACCTCTCACTCTCTTTCCCTCTTTCTTTCTCTTTCCCTCTGTTTTTCCCCTGTGCCTGTTCCCTGTCTCTCTCTTGCTCTCTCTCACCGCCCCAACTCTCTCTGTCTTTCTCTTCCTGGCAAATCATTATTCTTTTTCTTTTGTCAGCAGTGATGTTGCTGCCCTTTTCTGCAAGCTGAACCCCTCTTGCCTCTCCCTCCTCCCCGCCTCTCTCTCTCTCTTCTTTCTCATAGCGCTGTTCCAGTGGCAGGGTGGGGCGGCCGGCTTGGCGCCTCACTGCTGCTGCAGACACACTGCTGGGCTGTGATGGAAGCGGTGTGTG
>JAVQJL010101326.1:0-14504 GCA_036024295.1 Nannoperca obscura | reverse complement strand
AAGTTATTCTGCCCTCTAGGGTCAGATAAAGGTGTTACAACACAACGTGTAAGTGCTGTGACATTGACATTTTTTCTTTTGTCTTTCAGCACAGCGGAGGGGTTCTTTTCCCGCTCAGACAACTCTGTGATAACAGGCTGGGAGACTTTTTTGCAAGCGCTGAGTTATTTCCTTCAAATGTTTTTCGGTTCTGCTGCCCTGGGAACCCTCACTGGACTCATCTCAGCCGTTGTATCCAGACTCATTGTGTGTTAGAGAAATGTAAACTTGTGAAGTGTTTGTTTTCATCGTATTTAAATTCCCTAACTCGCTGATTAGTTTCTAAAACACTTTGATCTGAGGAAGACTCCTTCACTGGAGTTTGGTATGATGATAATCTTTGCGTACCTTCCCTATGGCCTGGCAGAGGGCATCAAACTGTCCGGTGGGTGCACACATATGCAGGCACATACTCTTGCATGCCAAAGATATTTTGTTTGATTTAATTGGACTGTTTTTTTGTTTTTGTTTTTTTAATGCCATGCTTTCTCTCCACCAACAGGAATAATGTCCATCCTGTTTGCGGGAATTGTCATGTCTCACTACACCCATCACAACTTGTCTCCTGTCACCCAGATCCTTATGCAGCAGACACTGCGCACAGTGGCCTTCATGTGTGGTCAGTGAATTTCCTCTTATCCTCCCGATGTTTTCGTATAACAATAAGTTCTTATCACAATTTTTCTGATTTTCTCTCCAGAGACCTGTGTGTTTGCCTTCCTTGGTCTCTCCATCTTCAGCTTCCCTCATAACTTTGAATTTTCTTTCGTCATCTGGTGCATAGTAGGTGCTCTTGCATTTAAAATATTTTTTTATCTGAATGCTGATGTCAATTCAACCTATTTCTAATGTCTGTGTTCATTCCCATGATTGTCAGCTGTTCTTCTCTCCGTAGGTCCTGGTTCTTCTCGGCCGGGCAGTGAACATCTTCCCTCTGTCATTCCTGTTGAACTTTTTCAGAGACCACAAGATCACACCCAAAATGATGTTTATCATGTGGTTTAGTGGTGAGTTGCTACAGTTACCCTGTTGACTAATGCGTTTTGAAAATATCAGGCTATGGCCTTTTCGTTAGTGTCTAAGCTGTGAGCATTACAGAACCAAGCAGTCCATTCATTGATAAATTGGTCGAAAGGACATTAATCCACAATTTTTGATAATTGGTCAATTATTTTGGTAATTTTTCAAGAAAAATGTACAAACATCCTCCAGCTTCCACTGCCGTTTCAAAATTTTTTTATTAAAATGAGCTGCTTTTGTATATCATATGATTGTAAAACTTTGAAATTTTGACATCTGGTCAGATAAAGAGGTTATTTAAATCTCACCTCACTTTAGACCCTGGAAAAGTAAAATGGGAATGTCACTATTTTCTAATAGTCTGTCTTTAGACAAAACAATTAAACAATCAATAGAGAAAATATTCAGCAGATTAATTGATAATGAAAATAATAGTTATTAATCAATACCACATATCAAAAACACATTAATCAATAACAAAAATCAAGTTTACTGTTGTCCAGATTTCATATTACATAATATATATTTATTATAAATAGTTATATTTACAATGAGGATGTAGTGTTCTCGCTTCCCATTCCTTGAGCTTTTTCTTTGTCTGGTAGGTTTGCGAGGTGCTATCCCCTATGCGCTGAGCCTTCATCTGGGCCTCGAGCCCATTGAGAAGCGTCAGCTGATTGGCACCACTACCATCATCATCGTACTCTTCACCATCCTCCTCATGGGGGGCGGGACCATGCCGCTTATTCGCATCATGGACATTGAGGAAAGCCAGTCACGGCGTAAGAACAAGAAAGACATCAATCTCAGCAAGACACAGAAAATGGTAATGAATGATGCACATATATTTTATCTCGATCTGTACACACACACACACACACACACACACACACAGACAGTTTGTTGGCTGCATTGATACTTGCTGTGCCATCCTCTCATCTGCCATCAGACTCTTACTGTTCTCTTCAGAGGGAAAAACATCAAAGGGTTGATTGTGGTTAGTGGGAAGAACACTGAATCAGCCGGGAGCAAACCACTCATCACAGAGATGCACATTTAGAAACATCAAATCTCAGACAAACACAAAAAAACCTAACAGATGGCAATAATACAATTTCCCAGGCACACCAGAATTTTAGCTATTGTGTTTAATATTTCAGTTTGCTCTAACTCGAGATAATGGGTCATTCTTTTGAAGTACATTGGCGCTGTGTGGTGGTGTGTTTGCATGACTTGTTTGTACAGTATTTGCATGTTCGATGTCTTCCAAAGCCTCAGTGTTAGACTCCGGAGTACCAGCAACAAGATCTATCAACCCTCTTCATAGCTCTCATGCCCTCTTTGATGTAGTTCCCTCTCTTTGCTCCCTCATTTCTGCTCCTTCTGTGACTCCATTTTGACTTTTCCCCACACTGACCTTCCTCTCCTCCATCTCTTTCGCCTCTGCCTCATTTCTTGGCACCTCTCCTTTCGTTTCTTTCTATTTATCGGACTCCCCGTCTCTCTCCTCTCCCTTTCTCTCCAGGGTAATACCATTGAGTCGGAGCACCTATCAGAACTGACAGAGGAGGAGTACGAGGCTCAGATCTACCAGAGACAAGATCTGAAGGGCTTTTTGTGGCTTGATGCTAAATACCTTAACCCCTTCTTCACTCGCAGGCTCACCCAAGAGGTAAGACAGAGTGAGAGACAGAAATCCTCTGAGTCACTTGGTAGGCCGCATGATATTGCTCATTGCGAGTAAATATCCCCTATAATTTGTCATTTTGGTGGACAAGTCAGAAACAGTGTAAAATTGTGTAATTCTGCAAAGGGAGAAATGTCAAACTCTGCCAAGAAAAATATATTTAATGTTTAGTCAAACCCTCTCACAGTATTAACAAAAACAGAACATCAAGAGCTTCACCAAATTGGATTTTGCTGCAGGTCTGCTGTGTTCTAAGATGTGTTATTTTGTCTACACCTCAACCTGTTCATGTGATTATACCTGTGTTTAATGTGTCTCATGCAGGACCTGTTACACGGCCGGATCCAGATGAAGACCCTGACCAACAAGTGGTACGAAGAAGTTCGTCAGGGACCCTCAGGCTCTGAGGATGACGAGGATGAAGCAGAACTTCTGTGAACTGAACAAACTCTTTCAGTTCATATGAAAACAATGACTGGGCATTGTGTGTCCTTGGTGGAGGGAATGTGTCTCGTCTGTCTGTCTGTCTGTCTATTTGTGTGTGTGAGAACAAGCACTCTTTTCAGTGTCAGTCACATGTACTTCTTGTTTGTTTACCTGCCACAGACTTCATGTGACAGAAGAGTCTCAGTCAGCGCCTTCTATGAAATGGAATGTGTCAAATCACACTGTAGTCCCAGTAAAACTGGATTTGAAAATTATAACACTGGATGAAGCAAACAAAATATCTGTGGAAATGATGTACCTCATATGAATGCCATATTGTTACTTGCTAAAGCCACTGACAGGATTTTTGAATATGTGTGTGCTCTAGTTCATTCATCTGCTGAACAGCACACAGGAAGGTTGAATCCTGAGGACTTTTCCCAAGTGTTTCTTTTATAAAAGGTTTAGGTCTGAAGGGAAGACGAGAGGGAAATTTCCTATGTAAAGCAATACTAGAGCACCTTTTCACTTTTTCTCCTCATTTTTGTATTGTTCATCGCTATGTTGCACTTGCTTATTTAAGCTCTGCTGGAAGTTTTACTTGCCTTCAGGAAGGATGCAACATAATGTCGCTACAAGCTCAGTTTCTAAAGTGGGATTTGTAATTAACCAACAGGTGGCTGCTTTGAATAGTTTCCTGTTGAACTAGATTTAATTCTCCCCACATTTGTATGCATTAATGATTCAGAGTTCTATCTAATCTATTAAAAACATATATTCATACTTAATGTAATGAAGATAAAATACCAGAGGTGACGTATGAGCTACTACTTCGCCCTCCGGCAACAAGGCAACAAAGAGAGTTAAAACTAGTGAGAAGTTTTGGGTAAAACTAATAATTTTCAAAGCGTTAAACATCTAGCTTCCTGGAGAATAATTATGCTCCAGAAAATTTGGGAATTGCTTTCATTTCCAAATATGTTTCCAATTTGGTTTCTCTAAATTCACTTTTCTGTGTTTTATTTTTATTCTCTTGCAAGGCTCCTGCCACTATGCTGTGTATAAAATTAAACCTGAAATGTTGCGTTTGGGATTTTCACTATGGATTTATAATGAAGGCACCAATGAATGTGTGGGTAACTGGGAATATTGTCTTGTCTTGTTTTTTTGTTTTTTTTTAATCAATGTATGTGCTGTTTGTGGGATAAAGGCTTTTATACAAGCTCAATGAGCACTGCAGAATTATAGAAAATATCTATAATAAAATATATTGACATGCTATATGTTGTATTAAAGGCTACTTTAATGGGAGAAGAGCTACACCTTGTGAAAATTTTCCACAAATTTAAAATTGTGTTCAAATGAAAATAAAAATCACAGCTACCTTCGAAACACCTAATGCAACTTTAATATTCATAACTGACTTGCATATTATATATGACTTTCAGTGATGATGTCATTATGCAACTGGAGTTTCCTCTACTCATTTCATAAGCAGCATGTGCTAATTAGTCCATTGATTGGAGTGGGAGTCAGACCAGTACTCAGAGTAAATAATATAATATAACATATAATAATATATATCCACACTGTATCGCTGAGCATCACAAGCCTCCGTAAGGTGAGTAGACTGGAATGCATGCTCTGCCACTTTGGAAGACATGAAAACATTTTAACACATATTTTTATCTGAACATCAGATCATTGAAAAATGCTGTTGGCGCGGTTGCTATATATAAAAACAGTTACAGCTTGAAAGTGTCATATTGCCACCACTAACCAGCCCATACTGGATGGCTAGTCTAGATCATATAATGTCAGATTCAAAATGTGTATTTTTCTGTTGTTCAGTTTTTTGTAATAAGATTGTTTAACCAGTAGGGGGGCGTCTAAATCCACAACATTGGTGCATGAAAATTTTAACAGTGGATAGAACAGTTCTAATTTTTGTACTTTTCATAATAACTATAATACTACAATACTATACTACTGTAACTACAATAACTCATCTACTGTGCATCATTTATAATTCAACTAAAAGTGGTTGAAATGCATGTAATTTGCACTGTAATGTATATCAGGGAAAAGGAGTAAATTAAAAAGTAAAGAGTCATTTTCTACATGTGTACAAAATACTAACAGAACTCAACCTTCTCTGTATATAGTGAACAGAGATACAGTTGCGAGGAAGTTATAGTTTAGCCTGCATTAACTTAAATGTACATGAATGAAGACACTTAATTTACAATTTATATTTACTATGTGGTACCTCCATACACCTTAGACAGCTGGACCATTTTTCTGAGTAGTTTCCCCATCTGGAGAGGGGCAGGAAGTAATACCTATTTAAAACTAATATTGTATCATCAATAATTTGTATACTACATTAAGTGTAAATTATTTTTTTTCATCTCATTTGTTATATTGCAATGGCATGTTAATAAAGTTCTCCCTGTACTTTCTCTGATCTATCCACTATCCGTTACCTGAGCCATATCTTCCAAATCTGGAATCCAAATCACTCAAGGTATCATTTTGGTATCATGTTATTACAATTTACAATGTTCTTTTAGAGATTAGATTATAGATTAAGAAGCATGCAGTGAGTGGATCCAACAAGATCCCCTGCCAAATAGCAAATGAAAATATGTTGATTGAGTAAATGAGAGAACGCAATTACCATCCTGGTTTACACAGGTGATGAATTATCTCACACTGGCACGCTGACATCTTCTGAATATGTACATGTACTTTTAGGCCTATATCCACACAGGTGCAGGAGTGATGGACAGTTAACATCAGGCCTGTGGATGACAGCAGAGGATTTTACTGATTAAAATGCCTTGAATCAGAGATAACTCCTCTGTGAAATCTAGAAGCTATTTATCAGTTGAACACCTGTAGACTCTCTGCCTTCAATGGCACATTGGTCTTCATCCCTAAAGATGAAAATTCATTTGGCTTATTGTTTGTTGCCATACATGGATTTGATGTGGTAGTTCTGCACCTTAACCATACAAAATCTTTGTCTTGATGGCAGCATGTTTTGAGCACTGTATTTCAGCTCTCCGTCCGTTCCAGACTCCGACTCACAGTGTGACAGGATGATCTGCAAACATTCAATCAAAATGTCAAGAGTCAAGTGTTTTTCTGTCTTTTTTGAGAGGTTTGGTTTGACTGTTGGCACCCCCAGTACGGTTACCGGAAAAGTCAACAAAACAGAAATGGGCAGTCCATTCCAGTTCTCTCCCTTTCTTTTTCACTCAGTTGCTCGCCCCCTTATAACATTTCTTTATTCTCTTTGCCATCCATCTTTGTTTCACTCACTCCTCCCAAAGGCTCTACTTTCAGATACTGATTCCTTGAATCACTCCATTAATGTTTCATGAACTTTCTGTCTCAGTAAGTGAGAATGACAGGAGTTTAACTATTGAGAAAACGGATAAAGTATTTGAATGTCAGCTAAAGCAGAGCAGACATTTAAAATTCAGTCAGCTGGAGTTAGAACATTTTACTCACCTTCACACTTCGCACATATGCTAATTCTCTTTCTTTGTGCATGAGTGATGAGAAGATTGATACCACAAAGCTACCATAAGAGTTAGCTTAGCTTTGCACAAAGACTATAAACGGAGAAACCACTAGCCTGGCTCACCACCACCTCTAAAGGTCATTAATTAACTTGTTGTTGGTTTCATCTGTTCCAAAACTGGAGAGAAATTAGCCATTTTATGGGCGCTTATGTGTCACACTATTTCTTCTTATGTTTTGCTACCGTTGGACAGATCCAGCTTGCTGTTTCCAGTCTTTGTGCTAAGCTGAGTTAACCAACTGCTTATGGTGGAATGGTGTAGCCTTTTGAGTTTGAATATTTCACTCAGTGGAAATATGACATCACATAGGATTGAGATGTTGCAACAATCTGATACAAAATATTTACGTAATAAAGTCATGCACTGTGGAATAAAATTATTTTTCAACATTGAAGCTAAATGGGAACTACTTACATGGAAATTAAAGGAGAAAACTAGATGTTAAGGGGTATCTTGGGAAGCAGTGTTTGTAGACTTCCAGTCATTTTGGATTTACAAATTTTTAAAGTTATGTTTAAATAGATTGGACATGGCTGTTGTGACTGGGGCTTTGGTTTGTGCAAGGTCATGTAATAAACTGGAATTCAAGAGGAGAGGCTTCATCAGTGCCAGCAGCTATTCAGAGACATTCAGTGCTTTCCGTTAAGACTCCTTTTTGATTTTATTTCATACAACTGTGTTCCACAGAAGTTTTAAAGCAACTAATGCAGGATATTATAAAGTACTATTTGGTACCCTGACCCCTGAGGTGCAATAAAGTCAACTTCATCAGGCAAAGTCAACTGTCACACTACTTCCAGCCTCACATAAAGGACAGTAGACAAATGGCAGAATCACAGGAAAGGACAATATTATGTACTTTTCTACACTGGGTAGGGAGCTAGCATGGATTTAGTGGTGCTGTAATGTGTGCTTTGTGGGCACACACTGTTGTCACAGTATAATATTCCCAAATGCATGCATTGTTTAGAATTACAAGTACCCAGTATGTTATCACAGCTATAGAGGCTGAGGGTTTGTTGCAGAGGAGCGCTGAGTGAATGTCATGAAAGGATCTGCAGGGGGGCTAGCTGCACTGCAAGGGAGCTGGGAAGACCAAAGCAGAACCCCTGTGTTGCTGTATTGGCAATGGAACCCCAAGAGATTTGGATTTAAACACAGAAAGTCTTACAGCAGCCTCAGGGTACCGATTGTACCACTTCAATAGGCCTACACTAACTTGAAAAAATATGTAACATATTGTCTGACAAAGTAGACGCCTTACCCACATTTGCAGCTTGGGGGACACGTTTACAGCCATCGCACATGTATATAAAATATCAAATAACGTGAGCAAATTTTTTCTACATAAGTTCACATTTTAACCCATTCTATACGAATAAAATATTTTCAGAAACAACATAATAAACCTTCAGGCCACAGACAGATCTAGAGATCAAATTTACCACAGCAGGTCTCTCTCACTGCCTTTACTCTGCAGAGAGATGCATGCTTGGTAAACCCACCTGGTAGCTGATTAAATCTTCGGGTAATCTCTTATTCAGCAGTTCAGAAAACATATAAGACACTGCAGCTAACCAGAAATCAATATCTGAATGTTTTAGCAGTGATTCTAAGATGTGATATGATAAATGCAAGTTAAATACTAGAACACATATTTAAGGCGGATCTAACTAAGCCTTTGTGTGAGCATCGGAGACACGTGGGGCTTCAAAGGCAAGTTTAGCTATAATACTTAAATTCCAGATAAAGAGCTAAATGAGGGTAAAGCTAAATTATAATACAAAATGAAACCAAAATACCCTGGATATGGGAGCTGCCATCTTGCGCTGGTGACGTCATTTGGAGCCAGAGTCTGCGCAGTAGTGATCATTAGTGGTATAGCAAGCCAAAGGGATCAAATCTCTTTTACTTACAATGCTGCTATTTACGGCGTCACATTTCAAAACGCTGCTTTAAATGCATGTTAAAACCTGTCCAAGATGTGCGTTGTTTATGCAATTTTCTTGTATATTAATGAGCCCTTCCTCCTGTTTTTATAAAGACAGTAAATTATTTATGTAACCAATCGGTGAAAAGTAAAGCAATGGATTAATAAAGATGCTTGCCATTGCTAGGCTGTCGATCTGTGTTGTCTTTATAAAATGTACAGTTTTCGCTAGTTGCACAGGATGACGTATTTCTATTTCCACTGCAAAGTTGACAGGCTATTTGAACCAGTGTAAAATGTTTTAATGATGGACAATTAAGTGTATCAATAACATAAATGATGTCCAATTCCCCACAGTGTTAAATAAAAATTCATCATCAGGGAGAGTGAGTGTAAGAGCTACCTGTTACAGGCCGATGAGAAAGCGTGAAAATCCTCACAACCATAAAATGGCACCATGGGGTGCCATTCAAATCATGGCCTTAAATGTTGAATGTGATTTGGATATTGAAACTCTACAACAGGAGAGGGATGGAGTCTGGCAGAATATTTCAGTGCAGTCAAGCACCACTTGTGTGTCAGGGAAAGCTGAAAACTCTGGTGGAAAGATGTTGGCTTCCAAGCAGGTTGCATAGGAAGTGGGTCCAGGTGGCAATATTCCTGCTGGCTGTGGTGTGGGGAATGCCAAACCGTTCTGCTAGATCCCTGAGAGGCTGGCCTATTGATAGGTACACGAGGAGCAGGAGTAGCTCAACTATGGGCAGAAGGTTAATAAATAAGTGTTAGGCCTAGATATTATTATACACAGTGGTAGAAAGCAACTAAGTATATTTACTCAAGTACTGTACATAAGTACAATTTTGAGGTACTTGTACTTTATTTGAGTATTTCCATTTTATTCTACTTTATACCTCTACTCAACAATACATTTTAGAAAATTTTATTCTGCATGAGTAACTTTACTTTGGGTATTTTGAGTACTTCTTCCACCACTAGTTATACATATAATTACTGTAAACGTGCATCCATGCCAAACCATTTGAATGCTACATACCGTTGTTGGTTAAGAGGGCTCAGAGCTGCTGGTAGAGGCAGCCTTGGCATTGGTGATCTGCACCATGTTGTTGTTGACTACAGGCTCCACCTATTTGCTTTTATGAGGCAAATCTAAGAATGTAATAATGTTTATGTTAGACTTTGTTTTGTTTTTAAAATGATTTACCCTAAATAAAATGTGTTATTCAAACTTGTACACAACAACACACTGATAACAAGTCTATAGAATGCCATTCCAAAAGCCTCATAAACCAACCTGGTTGTTCTCGTCCGACCCTGTGAAACGTTGTATACCTAAATGGATTTTAGGTATACAACGTTCCGAGTGAAAACGTATCTGTGAGTTATAGCACAACAAACTGCTACAAAGGGGCACACAACAAGGCAATGCTGACTTTCTCACCCGTTGAAATGTCAATCGCCTTATTTTGATCCTGAATCCACGCATCCTTACTTACTAGTTAGTTCTTTGTGTCAATGTCAAAACTCTTAATAGCAATGCAGAAATGTTATCCCCGAAAGTACTTATCCGCTCCCTTATATCCCGGAAGTTGATAGATGTCGTATTGTGTTCGGAGCCAATTGTAAAGATATTTCATTCACATAAAGAGTTTCTAAAAGTACCTTCCCCACCACCCACAGGGTCCAGTTCAGGAAAAATTCGGAATAATGCAATAATCCTCTGAATTAGAATACTGTACAGCCTAGCAATGGCAAGCATCATTTATCGATGCATTGCTTTAGTCTGGCTTTACTCTTCACCTATTGGTTACAAGAACTCTGTAAAAAATGTACTGGCTATGTAAAAACAGGAGGAAGGGCTCATTAACATACAACAGCATAAATAACGCACATCTTGGACAGGTTTTAATGAGCGTAAAAAGCAGCATTTTGAAATGTAACGGCATAAAAAGCGGCGTAAAAACTGGAAGGATGCCGTATTT
This sequence comes from Nannoperca obscura, assembly GCA_036024295.1. Classification (NCBI taxonomy): domain Eukaryota; kingdom Metazoa; phylum Chordata; class Actinopteri; order Centrarchiformes; family Percichthyidae; genus Nannoperca; species Nannoperca obscura. The sequence continues at coordinate 3,809 of JAVQJL010101326.1, read as the reverse complement.
TAAGCCGTTTTATGTACAACAGACGTGTGCCTGTCTGATGAGATTTGATCCCTTTGGCTTGCCATACAGTGGAGCTGTATGGTGTGGAGTTCTCGTATATACAGCCACCTGAGCCAATTGGGAGCACACTCACAGTTGTCTATCATGCCATGACACCTCGTTTTTATAGAATCAAATAACTCATTAAAAACAAACTTATCAGAAAAATTAACACTGAATGACAGAAACCTTCTTTGGGAAAAATGTATTTGATGTGTACCTTGACTTTTCAGTTTGGCACATGTCCCATCTGCTAACATGGAGGAGGTGGGGTTTATGACCTATACTGCTGCCAGCCACCAGGGGGTGATCAAGATGTTTTGGCTTCACTTTTGGGGAGCTGTCACGTCATCCATCTTTATTCTATGCTACAAACGAAGAACATCAATGGTGGAAAGTAAGTCGCTGTGATCATGTTAACTCATGTGTTTATGTGTATGAGTGTGTACCCACTTGATAAATTGACACTAGAGAGAGAGAAAAAGAGACAACATGGGGAGGATGAGAGTGGACTGAACTGTCCACTTAGGAGAAAGATGGATAAGGTCAATGATGGCAATGAGAACAATCAATAATACACACAACATACTGTCAACGTCTTGGTGGTAATTAGATTATCAGATTAAGATGCTTCTGGTGGCTAACCGCATTGACATTTCATTGGACATCCATCCATATGGAGCATCAAAAGCTGCACCGTGTGTGTTATATACTGGATTGAAATGCCTATATCTTTGCCCTCTCACCCCAAAGCACTAACACCATCCATAACGTCTTTTTTTTTGGACAATACATAATTGTTTTGATATTATGGGCTGTTTTGTCTTGATGGTGCACATGGCTGGATTTGCATAAGCCATTTAAACTGCAGATGTTTTTGTTTGTATTTTTTGTCATGAATTTAAAGTGCATGAATAAATGCTCTGCAGGGCTATCCATACAGATTGTATTTTAATTAGATTAAATCAGTTCTATTCAAATCAGTTTAATTGATATATTGCCAAATCATAACAAAGTTATTTCAGGGCACTTTTCAGGTAAGGGGTTTGTAAATTGTTTGATTTCTGTTAGAAAGGCTTTCTGGCAGAAATATGACGCTATTTTTACGACGTGTCCTTCTCATAAGATGCTCGTCACCTAACCTACATATTCACAGGTAAGAGTCACAGACCTCAGGAACGTTGTTTTGGCAGCGTGCTCATGGAAATTTAATATGTTAAATGCTAAAAACAATCATGTTTGTCAAAATAATAACATGGGGATATAAGGTAAGAAAAACACCCATTTAGTGTCAGACATCTGAAGTCACCACACTGCTTTCCAGCTAAGTCTAGTCTGTCACTATATACTGCAACACTATATATAGCATAGAGCACAACATGGAAGACATTCGGCATGCATACTAGTTCCTAAAGGCAGTGGTATGACGGCATGTCACTATGGCAAGCAAAAAACAATACATAAAACGGCGTAAAATAGAGACCAGACTTTTTCAAAGCAGACTGTGGGGACCTGTAGCAGGTCACAGGTTTTGATTTGATTGGTGGAGTCTTCAAGCCTTTTGAATTGTTTGTCAGCCATGCAAAAGTAAAAAAAAAACTAAAACGAAATGTTAAATAAGAGCATGTGAAAAAGAAAAGAAAATGCTGAATGACATTTACGATAAATACTACTTTCCGCCTTGAGGGGATTTCCATCCCAGCTCCTCTACTTGTTAGGCGGCGGAATTAACCTCTACGCCATTGGTGTTGCACGAAACATTTACCCTGTTGTACCATCTATAAAGACTGACAGTCTAGCATTGACAAGTATCTTTCATTGATGTGTTTCTTTGGTCTGGCTTTACTCTTCACTGATTGGTTACACAAACTCAGAATTTATTGGTTATGCAAAACAGGAGGAAGGGCTTATTACCATGCAGGCGAATGCCGCTTTTAAAAAAAAACGGCATTTTTAATCACTTAATTCTTGTATCCCTAAATATAATTGGTCACAGTGCTTGTCTTTTAGAATTGGATGTTGTATTTGTAACGAAAAGAAAGGAAGAGGATACACACGTTACACCAATTATGCATGAATATTATACATTTTCTAAGATATCCTTGTGGTCTGTCATGTGAGCTCAAAGCATTGTTTTCTCCTTGCAGGCTACAATATTGCATTAAAATCTTCTGTGCGAGTAGAGTAGAGTTGCACGTGCGAGGATCTAATGCCTTCATACAGCAGCCAGTTTATATGGTTCCGCATAAATAAAGCAGCACAATTTAAAAAAATCATGCATACACATACATGTACAATACATGTTAAAATTTCATTACCCCTGAGATATTGTTTCAAAATAAAGCTGGGATTGCATGTCGACCTTAATTTCCTAAGCAAAAAGCAGGATGTGTGTGTACATATGTAGCATTACTAGAAAGTAAATAAATGAAGAGATATGTGCATCCCTGCTTTTATCCCTCAACAGTGTCCCAGCTGAATATTAAAAATATCCTCTAACAAGAATCCAGAGAGGTAAAGTAACCTTGGAAAATGCATCATCAACAAATTGCCCTTACATGATGACAAAGTGCTATGCTGTGCATTGCAGTAGAGGTATTTGAGTCAGTAGGAGGCAGGGGTGGTGAAGAGAGGAATATAAAGAGTGACAGAATGAGGATGAAAGAAAAACACTCAGTTAGACTGAGAAAGAGAAACAGAGTAAGTGAGATTTGTTGTCCTTCTGAAGGCCACAGGCCACATGCCCTCATTATCATAATCACAACTGACACCTCTGCAGCTAGTGTATTATCTTATTGTCATGAGGTGTATAATGAAGTGCACTTTAATACATAACCTAAATACCCAAATAAATCATGCTGCAACTAAAAAACAGGCATTTAAAACTGAGTTGAGGTCATGAATTGTCTTTATGTTGTCATGTTAAGGAAACTTGAAACCCCCTCCTGGACAATCTTTTTTTTTACATGACTGTAAACAAACTAATTCAATCTGACTTATTTGAGGTAATTTAACTTAATTAAATACATTTATTCAATTCACTTAATTTGAGTTGAATTTACTTAATTAATTTAGTTTGATTTGTAGTTTAACTCTATTTATGTTACTTGGTTCAATTCAATTTATTTTAATTGATTGTATTAATTTTTTTTTATTAAATGTATTTGAGGTTATTTAATTTGATTTAATTAATTTAATTCAGTTAATTGTGTGTTCATCATCTCCAACACTGTATAAACCTGGAAGCAGTTTATGAATTTCTTTTCAATTATTATTTGCTATCTATATGTGCTGTATCTACTGGTTAAAGAATATAAGTCTAGGTCCGGTAGGGTGGGATGCTGTAAAATTGCTGTATTGATGAGTAATAATTACCATGGCATCAGTGTCCCCATACCCAATCAATTATAAACGTGATGAGTTTTATTATACCCACCACAAAATGTGCAGATTACAGCAATTGTAAATGTGTGACATGAATGTCCTTGGGTTAGGGTTTTGAGTCATGCTATTAGCTTTTCAACCCAGTGACTTTAATTAGAAAGATGTCTCTTACTTTCTTCAGTGTTTATAGAGATTGACCCTGGCATATGCTCTGTCACGTTGTCTTTCCTTTAGGGAACCTTTATTAAAAAACTATAGCTATTGTGTTGTGATGGAAATTTACTCTATATACATATTAATCCATATAATGCTGTATTGATTTGTGTCTCCTGATCATTCTGTGCTTTGAGACTGTTCTATGTCTGCCCTTGCTTTCTCAAGGGAAT
>JAVQJL010101324.1:0-29525 GCA_036024295.1 Nannoperca obscura | reverse complement strand
CTATCTATCTATCTATCTATCTATCTATCTATCTATCTATCTATCTATCTATCTATCTATCTATCTATCTATCTATCTATCTATCTATCTATCTATCTATCTATCTGCTGATTGATATCCCTCTGGATGGGGACCGCATCTGTCCTCCCCAGTCCGTGTCCCCTCTCCATCCTCTGACAGGCCAGCCCTCCTCCGTCCCGCCCTCAGCCCGGCTCCGGCAGCATCCATCTCTGCACCGGGACACACACAACCACACACGACAGGAGGCTGCTGGGAAATAGAACAGGCAAGCGACAAAAGGGAGGGGGGAGAGGGGGGAAAAAAATCACACCCGCTTCTGCTGCTGCTGCTGCTGCCCCACATTGTGAAGGCGGTCCGTGTTAAACAAAGCCACCAACAACCGTCTGTCCTTCATTATTTGAAGGGAACGCCACAGCGGTGACACTCCGGAGGTCCCACTTGGCTGTTGGAGTGATGCGCCCTGCAGGACTGTGTGGAGAGGCAAATGATTTGATCCTCGCTGTGGATAGATCCGATCGGCGTTGTTGGTGATAAAGGGAGCATGAAGTTTGCGGTGTCGGTGTTGTGGTTCTCCCTAGCTCTCGGGAAGGCTACTTTGCAAGGTAAGAATCGGGAAACACGTTTGTCTTTAAACTGTTGAAGCTGCGCGTGCCATTTGTCCAAAACGAAGGGTAAATGGACTTAGGATGCAGAAACATTTGAACCCTGTGGATGATTCGGGACCGTGTTGCGCGATCAAAACACAGCATCCCACCACGTTACAGTCTCATTTATCTAACAGACTAATTGCCCACGCGCTGTGCTTCTTAATGATAATAATGGGGGAAAGAGTTTGTTTATAGAGAAGCGGGAAATATTGTATATTGTATAATTTGCATGTGATTGCATTTGCACTTCTAATCGTGTGGGAGGCAGCAGGACAACATGATGGGGTCAGGTGAGAAGAGCACGTTCATGATTTATTAAAGAATGGGAGCGCAGCGCCCCCCTGGGGATGTGTGGCCGAGGATGATTAGAAAACGCTTCAGGAGAACTATATGGGACAATCAAAATTCAGTAAACATTTAAATGAATGGGGAAATAATTCCCTTACATAATAAAGCCGTGGCTCGGTTATGTCGCATAGGTTTTCTTATGAAAAGTAAAGAATGGCATATTTTGCCACTGTGGTGTTGAGCTATAGAAAAGCAGATACTTGGTCCTACTGTGGTGTTCTCACTCTCTCTCTCTGTTACTGAGTGTGTGTAGGCCCGTGTGTGTGTGTGTGTTTGTGAGAGAGAGAGAGAGAGAGAGAGAGTGAGTGTGTGTCAATATATGTTGATATCAGCTTACTGTGAAGCATTTACACCACTCTAATCTTGAGATGGAGTGGCTCTTGGCAGCGCATGCTGTAAATCTTTTTTGCTGTATATTTATTCTGCATATGTAGTATATGTGTGCGTGCGTGTGTGTGTGTGTGAGAGTGTGGGTGCTGGTGAGAGAAAGCAAAAGAGAGAAGGAGAGAGCTGTGATGACAAGCTGATGAAAATGATTAATCCATCTTCAGTAACCAATTAGCTGTCCCAGTGTCAGTCCACAGTCAAGGTCATGAGGAATCTAATTTTAAACGGACACTGAGTTTCCTGCAAAGAGACGTTGAAAGATGTCGTATATTGTGGTCTATATGCTTGGATTTGAAAGGGTTTGAAAGTAGTTCCAATGAAAACTGCTCCCAACAAGTGTGTAGGCTGTTTACAGTGATACTGCACACAAGCCACATGATGGTCACTGTCTTTGGCATCCAATGTGTGAACCAACATGTGTTGGAGGGTACGCTCACACACAGTAAAGTACATGCCTCAAGGGCATTATGAAAGATGGGGTTAACCATTGTGAAAAGTCTTGGCTCCCCCAGAGGTACCTGTCTTGTTGCATTGTGGGTAAATAAGAGCAGGGCTGCAACTCAGATTGTAAAGCTCACACTCTTCCTTATTTCTTTGTCTCTTAATTTCTTGCCTTCACAAGTCTCCTTTTCCAGTGCTCTGGATGCATCTCCTTAAAAATCAGTGACAGCTCCAGTGAGAAAAAGGCACAACCACAAAATTAAACTGTCTTTGGTTTGCACTAGTATGTAAAGAAAAAGTAGTCCCCCCACTGTTTTCCCTCTCATCCTTTTACCCCTCTCAGTGGTACATCCCACTGTGGTTCCACAGTGAACAGATGGTGGCAGTGTCAGGGGGATCATACCACTGTGTCACTCATGGGGTTTTTGAGATTGAGGAGGAGGCAGGGTGTTTGTTTAAATGCTGGGTCACCACTGTGTCTTAGTTTCTCTTTCTTACACACACACACACACACACACACACACACACACACACACACAGTGTATGCACATGCTATACATTGTCTTTTTATGTCCTCTGCATAGCAATTAGATACAAACAAACATACACAGGCATGCACTAATGCATCATAACTTACCCACAGAGAAACACCCCCAACCCCCCAGCTATCATGCTGTGCATTTTAATCAATACGCTCCCCTTCACCTTTGCTTAATCAACCCAAACACACACACACATACAGATGTTCACAGTGTCAGCCTCTATCTGAAGCGGGGTCTTGTAGAAGAATCCATCCCTGGGGTGTTTGACTAGTTTGGCTCCTGTATTGTTCTTGATGAGGATCTTGAGACAGAGTTGCTTCCTGTAGAGACGGTAGATAGGATTCAGCTGACTGTGTGTACTGACGCACCGTTTCAAGCCTTTTCAAACTGAGTGCTTTACAGGGGTTCTGATGCAATGGGAGGTAATCTGTCTGAGTCTGAACACGCTGTCTGCTTAAACTCCAACACACCCAACAGGAAACAGGAGGAGACTGAAGGCAGGAAAGCACTCCCTTGAGATTATTCTGCACATGCACACAGGCCTGGCTTCACTGACTTCATTAATTCACCAGTCATCTATCACCTAAGAGCCCAATCTCATCTCAGCAGCAGAAACTATGAATAAAAACCAAACCAAACAAGAAATTGATCCTAAAGCAAGTAATGTTTGTGTATTCCTCTGGGTCATAGAGCTCCATTGTTGCTCAATAATCATTCAAAACACATCAATGATCCACACTAGATGAAATGTTCCTTCATTACTATGAAAATGCTCATTGTACTGTAGCTTAATTTGAGTCAATCCCTAATATACTATCCTGCTGTTGTAAACCTTCACTAGAGCACCAAATGTGTATTTATCCCCCGCTGAAAATAGTTCCACAAATAAATCCACAATTTGCTCCTGTTTAAATAAACTTTGCTAAAGACTACGATGCCCATCTGTTTGAGGAAATGATTGAGATTTAGTACCACAGACAGATAGGAAAGTGAGAAAGTATTGAGAGAAGGACTAACACATTCACATAATCATAACTTCTTAAAACTGACCCTGATTCAAACAGGGTGTCAACAAAAACTATGACAGACAATTTTTATTTATGGCGCATTTTTCCAACCGAAAATGAGAGTATATACAAAGCAACCTTTGAACTATGACGAAATAATGTGAAATAAATAATAAACAATGTGAAAGATGGACAAGTGAACACCTGTTTTAATGCAAAGCCTTATTCAATGACCTGCTGCGGAATCACACACTGTAGCTCCTGACTGTGAACACAGGATCCTCCAGCACCTAAAAGATCTCCAACCTGTTGCATAAAAATGATAAGAAGCATCTTGCATTCATTATGTCTGTCAGTAAGTTATTTGACATTAACACTTCTTGTAAGAAACTGATTTATAGACTAAATTGAGCTACAATGCATCCACTGAGAATTAGACAAGAAGCTGCAACAAAACACCTGGAACAAACTACGAAAACATGCAGGCAGCATCAAGTCCTGTGAATTTGGATGTAACGTTATCAATACTATCGGTTGCTATCTTTCTATTCCACCTGTAACCATGGTAACACAACAATGATGGTGACAGCTATAGCCTAAAATTGCTGTAGACATAAAAAGACATACACATTTTTAATGAACAAAAATGCCACTACAATTCCACTGATAAAAAACAAAACAAAATTGTGTTTTTGTTGACTAAAATGAAGGTGAGTAAATGAGTAAAATTTGACTAGAACTACATTATACTATACATTTAAATTAAAATCAAATGCCAAAATGAACTCTGTTTCATGGTAACGTAAGGTAGGTAACATAGGGCCACCACTTTTTGTAGAGTATAAAACAAACTTGTGCTTTTGTTAAGATGTCCTTCATGCCTGTTGACTTTAGTATAAACCTTTTCATTCTAATAACTCTAACTGCCCCTTTCACGTGGAGACTTAAACAAGAAATACAAAAATACACACTGAAAGATAATGATACAGATATTGTATCATTTCTTTTACCATCTCTAAGGTCTTCTTCATGATAACGAAGGTTCACATTCAGGGTAAGATAAATTAAGTTTCAATCAGCCTTAAAACAAAATTGTATCTCCCTCTAAACTACACAAAATGTGATGTATCAAGTAATGTGTGTAGTGTGCTGGATGAGGGGGGCTGGCTTGCACAGTACAGAACCTTGTGTTGAGAAACAAGTTGAAATGGGAATTTGCTTCCTCCCTGCTATCTGTTTTGTTGTCTGTTCTCATTCCCCTTGCCTCAGTTAACTTCTCGTTCTGTACCAACCTCTACCCTGCCCCGTCGTTCCGCCTCTCTCAGTCACTGCAGGGAATTGCTCTGGGTCACTCTGCCTCACTCCTTCCCTTATCAGCTCTCTCCATTCCGCAGCTCCATCCCCCTTGTTTGAGAGGCTGTTGATTCAAACTTCTCTTTTCTGTCTATCAGCCTGTGCATCTGTTGCAGCACTACCATTGGCAGTGCCAGATATCCGCCTCTTGTGCAGTCGAATGTTCAGAGCTCTGAGCTGAAAGAGCCACCGAGGTATTGGGGGAAGGCTCTGCTATGCAGCTCAAGTACACATAATGCTCTGAGCGTCCAACAAATGCTGCTGTCATCTGCATCCTTTAGAGTGAGTAACAGGGAAGAGGTTCAGTATCTTGCTCAAGGACAATGCGACGGGACATATAGCGCCCAACGAACACACTGGCTGTCAGTACAATCAAGTATGCAAACTTTAAGCCACTGAAGAGTCTCTGAACAGTCTGACTGCAAGACGTATCCATTGAGTGATTGTGTGTTTACAACAGGCGAGTGACATTGAGCCAAACTGAATTACACATCATGCATTTCTTGCTCTATAACTGCAAAACATTGCAGTGTATTATCTGTAATTGTTAACCCAAGAGACCTGATATCTCCCAGCTGTCTGCACTAACACGGTGGCTGGTGTGTGCAAGTGAAAGCATTGTTCCTTCATCTCCAGCTCTGCACTCTTTAACAGACTATTATGTCTTGTGCCTGGCTGCACAAAGCGCTCTGAGCTCAACTTGTCTCCCCTGGCAATTGTTCTGTCTGAGGTGATTATGTCAGTATGATCATTTTGTCAGCCTTGGGAGCTTAGACGCATTCTCTCGGCCATGACCAGCTGTCGGTCCAGGGATGACAGTGTGTGTGTGTGTGTGTGTGTGTCTGACGCGTAGGCCCTGATTTTATCTTTTCATTTGCTTTAGAGGCTCTGGAGAAGTGGTTCACTTTGTTCATGCATGACTGAGTCTTTGTATGTTCTTAAACATGTAAGACTTGGAAGAGGGAGACGTGCACATTTGTCTGTGCACATGGATATTATATGTATGAAAGGTAACTAGCCATATAATTAGGGCTGCAACTAGAAATCTTCTCTTATTTTTATTTAATTAATCAAATAAATTACATTATCTGAAAATAGAGAAAAATTGCCATTACAGTTGCCTATAGTCCAAGGTAGCATCCTCCAATTGCTTGTTTTGTCCATATTTAGCATAGCATAGCTCGGTCCACCACTAGGTCCAGACTGAAATATGTCAACAGCAATTTGATGGATTGTCAACATTGTGTACAGATATTTATGGAACCCAAATGATGATTCTTAACAACTTTGGTAATCCTCTGACTTTTCAGTTTGCGCCACTATGAAGTTTACAATTGTGATTTTAAGTCAAATATCTCAACAACAATTGGGGAGCCCACAAACACGACACTGACATCTGAAGTCAAAAGCAGAGATTTCAGTTCTCTGGCAGTGTCTGCACGGGATGCACTCAGGTGCAATATTGAGTGTAACACAATGTTTACACAGCCCATGTAGCAAAGCAGCATGTTAGCAGAGCAGCAACCAGCAGATTCAGTCCTTCATGTACACAGGATCCACAGTACTGAGTGTAGGTCACCTGCGTTTTGCCTGAGCTCACACAACAAATCCATCACACCGTAGTCAAAGGAAGGTAATAGACTTTAGGTGTAAAAATACGCTTTGGGTTACATTTTTGCCAAAGCAGATTTGTTTATTGTTAATCAACTAATCTACTAATTTCAGCACTACTTAAAATCATATTCATACTTATATTTTCATATATTTCTCACAAACCTACTTTCTCTCGCTTTTGTCTTCATCACTGCTTTCTTCTCTGGCTCCTTCCAGTTCAGGAAGACTTTGTGTCGCTGGCCGAGATGGAAGATCTCTTGTTGAGGAACCTTTTCAGGGGTTACCAGAAGTGGGTGCGGCCTGTCCAGCATGCCAATGACACCATCACTGTACGCTTTGGACTCAAGATCTCACAGCTGGTTGATGTGGTGAGGAAACAACACCTGGATACGCAAACACACAAGAGACATTAGCACATAGAAATTTCAAGTTATTTCTAGTTCTGTTTATAGAGAATGGGCCTTCTGGGCTGCGTCTAGAAGCACATGTAAAGCAAGGATCATACATGCTCCATCCCAATTGTTATTGTGTTGAATGAGAAAGGAAATGTACTAGACCAATTTCCCCAGCAAAATAAATATGCTTGCTGTTTTTATTCAAGTGGATGTATTTTAATGCCTGCATCTTATTATATATAGTTATATTGATAGAGGAAGAAAGGAGGAAGGAAAAATCAATCAAATCAAGTTCTTTAAAAGTCAATCAGAAACTAGATGTTGCTAAAACCCACAACTTCACAAAAGATAACATAAAATGAAATACTGAGGACATGACCTAAATGTCTCAATGGTAGCTCTGGCTCTGTCCTTGCCATACATTATGTGTTATTAATATTAGATAGATGGGTCTCTACTCCCATCCTGAGCACCTTTGAGCAAAAAGGAAGCAGACATGGAGGCTCTAATGCTTCCAGGAGACCAACCCAGCACACAGTTTTAAGATGTGTGTACCTGTTAAAGAAGCTGTCTTCAGAAATTAAAATAGTCTTATGTAACATGGTTAATAAAATCCTGTTTTAGTCTTCTGAGGATGGGGGGTATGTTAGAGGAAAGGAAGGAAAGGAGGAAGGAGGGGAGGAAGTGGAACTCACTATCAAGTGTAAAGATAAATGAGGAGGAAGGCAAGGTGCTGGGGGATTTGACAGTGCAAAGACAGGAAGAAAGAGTGAAAAGAAGATAGAGGAAGAAAGGTTAAAAGAGAGGTCCAAAGTGATCTTTCATAGCAGCAGAGGAAGTAATGAGGCCATCAGGCTGAGAGGAACCAGATCACATTTATTATTTACACAAGCACACTTACACACACCTTCACACACACACACACACACACACACACACACACAAAGCTGCTCCCACAACTCCACAGAGGGCCACATTTTGACTACATCAGCATTTGATGCTCGTACTTCTGCCATGCAGAAAAACATTTAGAAGAGTGCCATCTTGTGGTATTCTAAATAAACTCCTGTGATTTAAACCCCTCCCCATCTCAGATCAATGTTTGTTCAGAAAGGAAGGGTACGCAATAGGGTCCATGACTCGCCAGAGTAGACAAACCATGAAATCTATTGCATAGATTTCTCTCTCTTCTCTAGTTTTTTCTTTTTATGTTGCTGCAAAACTTTTCCTGCACAGAAACTCAACAGCTTCCACTGAAAACCTTTCTGACTTTCACAAATTCATTACTGTCATTTTCCTCCATCACCCTCCCTTCATGCCTCTCTCTCTTGTTTTTGTACATAAATATACAGTATATACTGTATGTCAGAACTTTGTATTTTGCCGTAAATAAGGCAGCAGTACCAATACAAGTATTTCCAGTAATATTGGTCACTGAATGGTAACTTGTGTTTCTCTCGCTCATGGTGTAGATGTACTCCTCAAGCAAGGTACTTAACCCCCGAGCTGTTCCAACGTGCTTTCTTAGCGGCAAGCAAGAGAAGCAATTAAAACAAAATCTAACTAGGTTTAAGTACTTTCTTTCATCCCACTCAACTGGTTTGCACCTCACCTGCTCATTAGCCTCTCTTAACATTCACACGGAGCACCACTAAGATGTATAAATAGTGAACACAACTTCTTCCCTGTCTTTCCTGCAGGATGAAAAGAACCAACTGATGACTACAAACGTCTGGCTCTGGCAGGTAAAAATGAATGCTACCATTTACAAATATTGGATCTTTAAATTGGGAGGGTTTTATACATGTGTTAAACTGTGCCATATTTTGGTTCTCCGTGGCTGGAGGGGTTAGACTATGATCAGTTCATTTTAACACAATCGGACAGAGTAGGATTCATTAGCTGCAATGTGCTACTGTAGCCTAAATAAAACGTACAATTTCACACATTGTAGTTTTGCACGATTAGTATTTAAGTAGAGCTCACAAATCTAATGAAAATATTTTAAACATATACTCATATTTCAAGAAGTGCAGTATAAAGAGAAATACATTCTGTTTCTGTATTTATGAAACTGGTAAAAGTGAAAAAAAAGTTGGATTGTTATTTAAGAGAGTCCCAAAGCACTTTTTGACATAGTGTAAGTTAAAAGTGACTGCAGTACAGAGCACTGCAGGTGAGCACACAACTTCTGAGACATGTTTTGGAATATATATAAAAATATGTAGAATTCAGATTGGGATATTTTTAACCTATTATTTACATTTCTTTGTTTTAGTTTTTATCGTAATTTCAGCCAGTTTCCTAGTATTGTGTATTGTATTGATCAGCGGTTGATCGGGGGGAATATAAAGCGAAGTACTAGCACTGACGTACTGACACATTTTTTTCATAAGCCTGGCATAGCATACTGCCAAATAAATTGATTTAACTGTTTCATACTGCATACTGCCAATGAACGCAGTTTGCACTATGTCTGCTACGTCTGTAATGTGTTGCAGATCTTTTTGAAAACAGCCATAGTTTCCATTTGCTTTGTGCATTCAGCACTTTGGTGCTATCCGTGGTGCTGAAATAGAAAAGGTGCACTTTCACAACTGCAGTGAAAGTTTAATAAAATGTAAGGTAAATGTATCAGATTGGGTAACTTATCATGTGATTTATTTATTTAGGAGTGGGTTGACGTGAAGCTGAAGTGGAACCCAGATGACTATGGAGGTATTACCTCAATCAGAGTGCCTTCAGAGACTATATGGCTGCCTGACATCGTCTTGTATGAAAAGTGAGTTATGCAGCACTCTGCAGTAACTTCTACTTTTCTAATTTTCTTTTCTTTATTGATGCCTCTTCCAGTTGATTCTCCCCCTATGTGTTCTTTCACATCTTACCTTTCTTACTTGGACTTTGTCATTACCTTATCATTTTCCTTCTTCCTCATCTTCTCCCAGTGCGGATGGTCGCTTTGAGGGTTCCCTGATGACCAAAGCCATTGTGCGCTGGGATGGTACCATAACATGGACTCCACCTGCTAGCTACAAATCCTCCTGCACCATGGACGTCACCTTCTTCCCCTTTGACCGACAGAACTGCTCCATGAAGTTTGGCTCCTGGACTTACGATGGAAACATGGTGGACCTGGTCCTGGTGGATCACTACGTGGACCGCAAAGACTTCTTTGATAATGGCGAATGGGAGATCCTCAATGCCACAGGAGTAAAGGGAAGCAGGAGGGATGAGGTGTACTGGTACCCGTTTGTCACCTACTCCTTCATCCTCAAGAGACTGCCCTTGTTCTACACCCTCTTTCTCATCATCCCATGCCTCGGCCTCTCCTTTCTGACTGTGCTGGTGTTTTATTTGCCATCAGACGAAGGAGAGAAACTGTCACTTTCCACATCGGTGCTGGTGTCACTCACTGTGTTCCTCCTGGTCATAGAAGAAATCATCCCTTCTTCCTCCAAGGTGGGTTTCCTAAAGGGTTTAACGTCGAAGTATATGTGGCACTTCCACATTTTGAAGTTTCTACTGGTCTGTATTTTTTTACTAAATCTATCCTGCTTGTTACTGTGTTCAGTTATCCTAATTATAATCTTAATTGCAGCATGCTGTAATTTACGCAGATCACAACCTCAGCCCCTCTCAATTACCTGCAGCTTAAACTACATATCAGCTAAATTAACAAGCTATTGACTTTAGATACATCTCAGTCCAACACAGAAATCTACAAAAAAGCAAAGCTTAAAGAGACAATGACTGCATCCAAAATCACTGACTTTTAACTATACACAGTTATAACATTATGACCAAGTGCCTAATATTGTGTTAGGCTTTTGCTGCCAAAACAACCCTGACCCATCAAGCATGGACCTCTGAAGGTGTGCTGTGGTTTCTGGCACCAAGACGTTAGCAGCAGATCCTTAAGTCTTGTAAATTGCGAGGTGGGGCCTCCATGGACTGGACTTGTTTGTCCAGCACATCCACAGATGCTCGATTGGATTGAGATCTGGGAAGTTGGAGGCCAGGTCAACACCTTGAACCTGTTGTGTTCCTCAAACCATTCCTGGACCATTGGCAGGGCACATTATACTGCTGAAAGAGGCCACTGCCATTTTGGAAATACTGTTTCCATGAAGAGCTGTACTTGGTCTGCAACAATGTTTAGGTAGGTGGTATAAAGTAAAATCCACATGAATGGCAGGACCCAAGATTTCCCAGTAGAAAATTGCCCAAACTCACCCTGCCCAGGCTGGCTTGCTTTGTTCCCATAGTGCATCCTGGTGCCATGTTTTCCCCAGGTAAAGAAAACGTGACTTATCAGACGAGGCAATTTTCTTCCATTGCTCCATAGTCCAGTTCTGATGCTCACGTGCCCATTGTAGGGGCTTTGGCGGTGGACATGGATCAGCATAGGTCTGTGGCTAGACAGCCACATAAGCCACAAACTGCAATGCACTGTGTGTTCTGACAACTTTCTATCAGAACCATCATGAACTTTTTCAGCAATTTGAGCTATAGTAGCTCTTCTGTTGGACGGGACCACACCGGCCATCCTTCGCTCCCCACGTGCATCAGTGAACCTTGGCTGCCCATGACCCTGTCTATGGTTCACCGGTTTTCCTTCCTTGGACCACCTTTGGTAGGTACTGACCATTGCAGACCGGGAACACCCCACAAGAGCTGCAGTTTTGGAGATGCTCTGACTTAGTCATCTAGTCATCACAGTTTGGCTCTTGTCAAAGTTGCTCACATCCTTATGCTTGCCCATTTTTCCGGCTTCCAACACATCAGCTTCGAGGACAAAATGTTCACTTGCTGTCTAATATATCCCACCCACTGGCAGGTGCCATTGTAATGAGATAATCAAGACATTATACAACTCTTTTCACAAGCTAAGTAGCACTCCTCATGAAGAGTAAACTGAATTTCTGAATTGAATTGAACAAATTGGTGGAGTGCCCCTTTATGAAGAAGACAGTGTTTAGATTTTAGTAACCTAAATCTTTAGGAAAAAACTAGGATTCAAACATGAGAATGAGCTGTTTAACTGATTGCATAATTTTTACATGTCTCTGTCTCCAGGTGATCCCACTGATCGGAGAATACCTGCTCTTCATCATGATCTTTGTCACTTTCTCCATCATTGTCACGGTCTTTGTCATTAACGTCCACCACCGTTCTTCTGCTACTTACCACCCTATGGCCCCCTGGGTAAAGAGCCTCTTCCTTCAGAAACTGCCCAGACTGTTGTGTATGAGGGGGCATACTGACAGGTAATATATGATCAATTGTAGTTAAATGAATGTTTTGACATCTTGGGAAAAATGCTTATTTACTTGCTTTCTGAGAGTTAGAGAAGATTAGCTTAGCATTAGCATTAAGATTGGAGACGGGGAAACAGCTAGCCTGTTAACTAGCTAAGCAGTTGGCAGGCAATTAGCTGAAGTCCAAGGAAGTTGTTGGTCTCACCGTTAGTGAGTTTTAGCTTTATTTTTTTTTCTGGTATAAGGATTTTGATATCTTTGGACAGAGCCAGACTAGTCCAGTCTTAAGCTAAGCTATGCTAGGCTAAGCTAGCCATCTCTTGGTAGCAGCTTCATATGTAGAGCTCAGACATGAGAGTGGTATCAATGTTCTCATCTAACTCTTGGCAAGAAAAGCAAATAAGCGTATTTCACAAAATGTCAAACTATTCCTTTAATATTTGCCAATACATATTTAAAATGAATAAAACAGTTAGTGTACATTATCCTCAGATACCACTTTCCAGATATGGAGATGCGCAGCCCGGATCTGAAGGCCCGGAAAGGTGTGGGGAGGAGAGGGGTTCCTGGCCACAGTGGAGGCCAGCAGAGAGGCCCTCTCACAGGGAAGGAGGATGAGAACCAAGCCTGGCTGGCCATGCTGGAGAAAGCCACGAGTTCAGTTCGCTACATCAGCCGTCACATCAAAAAGGAGCACTTCATACGAGAGGTGTGGGAGTGGGCAGACATGAGGGAAGGCGTGGGATGAAAGTCATTGCATGCGTGTGTATTACATTCTCTTTGAATTTCTTATACTGTCACAGCTTCATGCTTGTTAAAATTTCACCCCCCATTTATGTCTCATTTGCTATGTAACTTCTTATTAAAATGACACAAAATAGTTCCTGTGCGTCCTGAATTAAGGATGTTTTCACTGTGACACTGTGCTGATCTTGAGGCTGACACAGATCCTCACCTTGTCTTTCTATCGCTCTCTGTCTCATTCAGGTTGTTCAGGACTGGAAGTTTGTGGCTCAGGTGTTGGACAGGATTTTCCTGTGGGCATTTCTCACAGTGTCAATTCTAGGAACTGTCCTAATCTTCACCCCTGCTCTGCAGATGTACCTCAGCACACCTTGATGAACACACACACAAACTTACGTATACTCTCCAACAGCTCATTTTTGTTTTCCAGTTTGTCTTTGGCTATGATTTATTGATAAAGCTCAATAAAACATTCATACTATATATTTTTATTGTAGAAACAAACTTTTACCTCCCTACAGTATGGTCTGCAGCCTGTAATGATTGCTGGAAGCTGTTCTATATGAAGCTTGTCATTCATTTTAAGGAGCATGCACAGGAGTGCAAAGGAGTAAAAGCAATAAGCAGGTTATAGTAGCGTGTTTCATTTGAATGTCCATGTTTGTATAACTGTAGCATTGTAATTATACATGCAACAACATGCACAATGTCACATATCAGTTGTTTTGTCTGTCACATGCACTATATTGTCCGGCCAGCTGTACTCTTCTGTAATTGCTGTAATGATGAAGATAATTAAAAGAAATGTTCAGTACAAAATCAATTTTCCAGCGCTGTTTTTCAGACTAAGGTAATGCTTATAACAAGGCAAAGTGGGCTATCGCTGGGAGTGAAGTACCGGAAGGTTTACAACGTGGCAATTTGTTTGTGTTAATGTGATAAACTGCTAATTTGTTTGGCAATTCGGATTGCCCCACAAAAGCATCAGAAAATAAATATTATAGGGACCGTAAGGTGGCATCTGCATAATTACATAATCTTGTGGTCCGACTTTGTAGAGGGCTATGCTTATATGGTACATATTTTTGTTGCTTGCTTGCTAATTACTAAGTGATACATACATAATGCAAAGAGAGTCAGAGAAACAGAGGTCAATAGGGGTCTAGAGCTAATTATTGCAACTGGGACCCCCTTGAAGAATTAGGAAACTAGAGTATGGACTACAGTAGACCATATGGACTGGACCAATTAGGTTGTGTGTTTGGCTGTAATGACACAGTATCACCACTAAATGGCAGCAAACATCTTTTTTTTTTTGCACAAAAACAGCTGGTTTTGCTTCACCTGACCTGCTTCAAAGAAATAATTAATGTGAAAAAATACAATTTCAAAATAGTACACGAGCACACAAATAAGAAATGAACAAGATACAGACACATTACTTATTTCCTGGATAGATCCAGATTAACCTGGATGAATAGCTGCATGGGAGAAGGTTACAGTCATTAATATCTAGCAGAGCAGTGCAGACATACAGGGAGAGGAAACAGCAGAATTAAAACCTGTACAATAAGATTAGATATAACATAATCTCTCTATGAAGCTTATAAAGTCCAATGTTTGTTGAGATCTTTGTTTGAGCACACATTTTGTAGCAATGAGGAATTGTAGGTCATAGCTCATTAATTTTACCCCGCACTTATTTTCCCATCTGGCTGAGTTTGTCTATCTGAACCGCTGACCTCCCAGTTATCAGCTGCTGTAACGTTCTTGTCCAGCCTTCAGGCTTTGGTAACCCACCAAATTCTGTTACAAGTGGAAGTCCCCGGTGATATCATAGTGTGATGCGGTTTGGCCTAGTTTTTAGACATGAGTTTGTTCTCTGACTTATTAAAAATGGCTGGCATGCTCAAGTGAAAACCTCTCCCCTAACTCCCCTGCACTTGAACAGTCTGACCTCAGCCCACTCTTCTATTATTCACAGTTACAGATCTGACTCGGGCAGACAGTTGTGCGTGTGTGTGTGTGTGTGTGTGTATGTGCGTGCATGCTTGTGTTTGTGAGTGCTTAGGTATGTCTGTGTTTGGGTGAGACAGAATGAGAGTGCACGAGAAGGGCACACTGTGTGTGTGTGTGTGTGTGTGTGTGTGTGACACAGACAGACTGTGACAGGGCAGGGTGTGAGCCCCTCAGGATCACATATACATAAACAAGCTTTCAGGTCTTAGGTTTGAAGTGAACTCCTTTTTCCAACAAAAACATATTTCATGTAGTTATGTTCTCTAATGTGGCTGGGAAGTTTGTATTAAATATAGAAATATAATAAAGTTAAAACAAGTGCTAGTAGCTTTGTGAGGCTTTATTAAGGCACAGTAATGACTTAAGCTAAATCACTAACATGGTCACGATGACAAGGCTAACTTGCTGATGTTTAGCAGGTATCATGTTTACTTTGTTCATCATATTAGTTAATTAGCGCTAAGCACAAAGTACAGCTGAGACTAGTGAGAATGTCATTAGTTTGCAGGTTTTATAAACCAAACTACTGGATTAATAAAAATTTTGACCTGATGATGATGGTAGATTAAAGGTCAGGGGATCAACAAAGTTATTATAAGTCATCATGAGGGGAGTATGAACATCTTTATTAACTTTCCTGCCAATCGATCCAATGGTTGTTGAGACATTTCAGTGGTGGACTAACCAACTGACTGACAGGCAGATTGACTTTGTTATCCCTAGAGCCAGGCTGCTAGAGGGGCTTATAAGAAAATCAAGACATGTTTGTCAAATATAATACAAACAGCCGATATACATCTGGGGCCACGAGTCAGATATGCTCTGTATGGAGTCTGCATACACTATTTTTATATTCATAGAGATTCTGACTCACTTGTGGTATTTATCTTGTGCCATAGGGTAATTTGATCCATCTGAGTGAACATTCTGTACTAAGCTCAATCCTATACCATCTGAATCCAGCTTGACCTGCATTTATGTGTCAGATATTGCAATTTAAAGTCATGGCATTGCTTGCCAGAGATGCAGGCTCAAAGCACACAATAAAAGTTCACAATGAGCTACATTCAGAGAGTGCAGTTTTGCCTTTGTTTAGTATTGACTTGGGATGCGCATATTTTATTTTCTATGACACTGATGTACAGCTCCAGGAGCAATGAACAAGAAAAGATTAAAATGTGATCATGGGTGCACTCTGGGGAATTTCTTGGTATATAGAAAGACTGTTATCACTGTTGGGAACTGAAGCTCATCTGGATGGAAAGGCTGAAAGGCTGTGCATCCTCCACAAGGTCAGTCTCACATACATTCTTAATGAAGCAATGCCAGATTGTACATCATGGGGAAATTACAGGGTAGGGTCCTGGCTCTGTGTTTTGCAAGTAGCTCTTGGAGAGAGCTGATCACACGTCCAATTACTGATTGATTACTCCACTGCCAGGGAGCAAAGCAATAAGATGACTGTATCTCACCTATGTTATCCCTTGTAACATCACATATACAAACTGACTGTGTGTGTGTGTGTGTGTGTGTGTGTGTGTGTGTGAGAGCCACTATCTGACTACATGACTCAAACTGCCAGTAGCACTATAGCGTTAATAAAAGGTTGTTGTAGGTGCTGCAAAACATGCTCTGTTGCTCACCTCAGCTTTCTAGTCATCTAAAGGTGTGATCCTGCCTTTCTAAGAAAACACTCCCCGATTTGAAGACGACCTTTACTTTTTTATGTCTTCTGTCATAAGAGTGTGCACTCTGAGTGAAAAGTTGGTTAATGTTTCTTTTTTTCTAACTTAGACAAGCGGAATGAAAGCGAAGAAATGGATAGAGAAGCCAAAGAGGCAAAGGAAGAGGTTTCTGAAGAAGGATTAGCTCTTGTGCTACTGCGAGAGGTGCACTGACTGTGTTATGGATTTTCGGAGGCTACATTACTCCTGTGTAAATAAATGAATCTATGGTAATGTTCACATTTAAAATTTGCATTCATGGATAGAGAAGAGTGGATTAACTTCTTGAGTTAAAGCCCCACTAATCAATACAGTTAAAAGAATAAAGAAAAAAATGACAGTGTAATGTGTAAGGTGTTGGCAAGACAAATCAACAAAGATGTATTACCCAGCACTACTGAGCGTTTCAGCAGCTTTCAGCTCATTCTTATGGCTTTTAGGAACAGTAAAGTTAGATTTAAGGTAGCTGTTCTCAGAGCAGTGGACGCGTTGTGTTGCTCTGTGTCTTTTGAATGTAAATAGGCTGCTGTTTGCGAACACATTCGCTATTTCAACTTTAAAAGCTGATAATCTGGCAATGTTGTGTTTAGAGCTCATTGCTCCACCTTCAACTGGCAAAAATATAAGTTAATGCAATTATCACAAAAGATGTTTTTGTTTAATATGAGGAGCTTGTAATGGTCTTCTTGCTTGTATGTAATCCTGTAATCCTGATGGTTGAGGACTGTTGTAAGCACAGAGTATTGTTGTTCACTTTTTGGCCGTTTAACTGCTAAATGCTCCACTATGTTCACCATCTAGTTTAGTAACTATGTAAAAGTTGGTGCTGAGCAGGTAGTGCATTGTGGAGTTTTAGAGTTTTTTTTTTTTTTTTACACAAAACAACAGCCTGCTGCAGCCGAAAATGACATTAAGAGCGCTGTCAGAGTGAAAGCCGAGGGGAGTGGCAGCTTCAGGTGATAATTCTCTGTACGTTCTCATGAGCCTCGGTATAAATCACAAGTCCAACCTTATGCTTGATGATCATACTTGTGAAGTTGTTTATAGATTTATGATATTTATGGCATGGGCTTGGAGCTACTATGCTATATGTTAATGTCTTGAGTGTGGTAAATGGGCGGGGGGTTCTCTTTCAGTCGGACTGGAAGAGACAGCACACATATACAGAACTGTACTGTTTATAAATAGGTCCACAGCCAATTTCACACACACAGTACCAACTCTAATCCCTGCGGGCTCAGCCAAAAGGGCATTTATTTAATGTGAGCTGATGGCAGTCTACATACATGTACAACACTGTGTCCAGACTGAAGCCAGAGGGAGACCCAGAAAGGCGAGGAGGGGGGTGCGAGGGAGGTGGGGGCTTACACACTGAGGTTAAAGAGAACGGGAGGGGGGGAGTGATAGATAGTGGGAGCTGCAGAAGCGCTGCGGGCGATCTCGTAATGGTCTGAGGACATTACTGCATCTGATGCTCATAGGCAGAACTGCAAGTGTACAGAACAGAGGAGTGGAAGAAGGGAAACAGAGGGGGCAAAGAGAGATGGGAGGCTGAGAAGGAGGAGGAGGAGGAGAAAGGACAGAAAGGAAGATCAACAGGGAATGGGTGGGTATGGCAGATGGGCAGAGGACAAGAGAAAGGAGAAAACTAGAGGATGTGAGTCACTGAACGGCTGACTAAGACGAAGACAAAAAGAGAGAAAGAACATTAAGAAGATGATGCAAAGAAGACACGGGTGGCATATATGAGTAAGCTAGCAGATCAGGAAACAGATCATTGGTGCATCACAGCAACCAACAACTTGAAGTATCTCCATACGAACTAATGAGGCCACACGCTGACTCACACACACCCACAAACACACAATAATGTAATACTCCATCACGTGTCGTGGCGGTGGAAGGTGTTCTGTCTGCAGGCCCTGAAGGTGTTTTCCTGCTCAGCACCGCACTGAAGCTCAGGCTGTATCAATAGAGGTAATTACGTGATGCAATATGCTTTAACAACTGGCCACATGCACCAACAATTCACCACATTGGACGGCTGCCAGACTGATTGAAGACGCATTCAGTGGTGCATGCTGACATAAAATTACGAGTTAAATTCATCTTCTGCGCTGCTGCTGTGCAGAAATGCTTATAACTCAAAACAGGAACATATAGTGTCCTAAAATGTACAGTATATAATCTGATATTTGTAATACTAAAATAAGGATTGAGCTGTTTAAAATAACAAGTAAAGAATTACAAGGAGTTTAAAACAGACCAGAGAATTTATCTATAAGAGCAGTGTATGTAACAAATGAAAAAGTAACTTGGGTGCGAAAAGGCAACATGTTTAAGGCTAAGCCCCCAGTTTAAGAGGGAAACAAGGTTTTTACCACATAGAGCTAAAGGATAATGTGCAGATGGGTCGGGATCAATGACAATTACTCACCCGTTTCTTTGCCACATGCTGAGAGTAATAGCTTGCAAAATACAAATTGTGGTGTATAATCTCTTCTCGTGCCATGTAGGCGGCTTGGCCGGAGAAAGACGTTAATGCGCATGGGCCCCTGATTAGCAGGCTATGCTGAGTGAGCAGTTTTTATTTAAATGAATGGGCCTCCATGTTTGAATATATCATTTTTTGTTAAATCCACAAACTACCATCAGTTGCAAAAAACTTACTTCAGATGTACATGAAGAGCTACCTCACCTTCCCTTTTCTCCTGTTCCAAATTGTCTTTACTGCTCACAAATACATGACACAATCCCTTAGATGTTTTCTCTTGTCCCGCGTGTCTATTTTACAGTCAAAGCAATGGATGGGTACAACACCAATCTTCAGGCATCTTTCTATTGGCTGGTAGAAAATATAAGTTAATAACTAGAGGAGAGGAGAGAGTGGAGAATACCACAGGTGATAGATGACAGTGAGAAGGTGCAGATTATGGAGAATGCAGAGGAGAAACGGTGTGCGAGGATGACACCAGGACAATGAAAGGGGGAGGGGGGGGAGGAAAAACAGGATAGTGGGAAATGAGTGTGCAGTGTAAAAGTGGCAGACGCTGCTTGCAAATGAGGTCACGGTTCCTGAATGAAAAGAAGTAAGAAGGGAAGAAGAGGAGGTGCAGGAAGAAGATACCTGAAGAGTGACAAGACTGGAGAGTGTGAAGTAGAAAGATTCCACATTGGAACATGAAGAGAAGGGAAATGACTCCCGTTTCATGCTCACACCTTAACTATTTTTGTGAACGTTTTATTCTTCTTCTTTATTGTTGCTCAGTTGCATTAGACTCTTCTCACCTGTAGGATGAAGAGAGGACATGTATGAGGCAGCCCCGGTGACATTATCACCATGCTTTAGGCTAGAAGGGAAAACATGTTTACGACTATTAAAAAAACCATTGTAATGCAATAAAAACCCTGCTGATGAAGTGTACTGAGCATGCGTAATTGAGCTTTTACGCGAGTTAAAAAAGTTTTCCAAAGTCAATGGGGGCGTGCTCAACTCCTGTGTGGAGAAAGAACGTGTTCATTTCTCCTTTAGTCATCGTGCGTAAAGCGAGGGCGTAAATGAGGGTGAGTCGGAAATGACTGGAGGGGACAAACCTTGACGACGTTGACGGCACGTAGCGCGGGAGCAGCCAGCCCAGCGGACAGGTGGCTGTCGCCGTCACCGTGCACACGGATACGCGCAGAGGACAAGGTCGAGATGTTTTATATAAAAACGCAGCTGTGCGCACGGAGAGGGGACGGGAGCGGGATCCAAACTGACATTTGAAGCGACGGACGACTCAAACGCGACCAGACAGACGCCGTGTGTGTTTGTGCGCGCAGAGAGAGAGAGAGAGAGAGAGAGAGAGAGAGACAGGGAGAGAGAGACAGAGAGAGAGAGCAGCACCAGCAGTGTGACAAAGCTGCACTGCCTCCAAGTTTGACATCCCCAGCGGGCCACAGAGGGAGTTCTGCTCCGCCGCTGCCATGGAGCCTCGGAAGTGTACTGGATCTGTATTGATTGGAGTTTACCTGTTGACGACATTCTGCTGTCAAGGTGAGTCACTGCTGGAGCCTTCTGTCAGTTTCCTCTGTGTCAAAACATGCAGAGATCAAAATATGAAGATGGAGCTAGGGACTTCTTTTGTTTTCTCTCATTTTCTTCAAAATGTTCTAATTTTTTTGTCATTTGAACGTCATTTACATAAACAGTTGTCAGAGAGACGAGAGCTGCAGGTAAGACACACTTCGGTTTAGTTCGGTTGCTCACTGCACATCTGGCACAGGAGCATCTGTATCCACAACTATCAAAGGCATTTTCTGGGGTTTGTCCGTACAATAGATTTTTTTTGTGTGTGTGTTTCTTAAGAAAAAATCATTATAATAGGAATTCATAAAGGGTACTGAAAGGCGAACTAATCACCTTTATACAACAGATATTATTTGTGTTATAATATGAGTAAAGGCTGCTGAATCCCTTCAGATCACCACCGTTTAATACATAGCTGCATTATTACTGCAAGTTTGCAGCGCGTGGGTCAGCGGGTGTTTGTGTGTTCGTGCGCCCATGCAAGTGACAGTCCGACAACATCTGGCCCAGAATAAGGAGGGTGTCCCGGCGATGATGCACGAAGCCCATTGAGGCCGTTCATCCCTTCAGTGTAATCTGCAGCTCAAGGACTGTTACACGCGTGACTATTGTGGACCACAGCTAGAGGGTCCTCAGAGGAGGTTTAATCTCTGTAATATGTGTGACTCCCTGGTTCACATTCTAGACCTAGACCTTCTGTTATATATATGTGTATATATGGGATCATGTTTTACTGATGGATTCTACTTTTATGGTAACTTTGCTCTGTCTAACTGAAGTAGAGGATGAGAGAAAAGACACTACAATACAGTTAATGTAGGTTTACGTTAAAGGGATACTTTTGTTTCCTTAACCATAGGCTCCAACATGCACATAGGTGAGGGTAACAGTAAGAATGTCTTTACATTGAAGTGAATACATGGCAGTTACAAAGGTGTTCTGCGAACTGTGTAATGGCTACAACAGTAGGTGTAGTTTTCCCTGTATGACAACATGGGGATGCCCCACTGCTCGGTTAATTCAAGAGCAGTTTCACAGACACCAAAATGACGTCAGATGTTCCTCATAGGATCCCTAATCCCCTTGTGTAAACATTGTTGAACCTTCTAGGAGTAAATCTGGAGTGCAGTGTCCAGTAGATTTCTACCTATGTTATCCTTTAATGAAGTGAATGCTTTCCTTCACTGATATGGTAGCATTAAGAATTTCTGGGGGAAAGATAAGCTTAAAACATACACTCTTTCTTGTTTTTGTTGTTACTGCTCACGCATGGGGGGAATTTCTCTACAAAACCTTTGTAAAATGTGTGCCCCAGTTCCAAACATGCACACATCTGGCTCCTGTCAGCCTGTGTTTACGTATGAGCAAGATTATTTATTCTACTGCAGTTGATCAGGAATGGCCTTTGTTGAAGATATGCATGTAAATGACAATCAAATTGGAACTGAATGATTCATGGATCTGCATCCAGGGTGACTCAGAGCAAAGTCCTTCTTTATGGTTGCTGAGTAATTAGGCTATAGTTCACTAAAACAGCCTCAATTACCCTGAAGACAATTTGGCTTATTGATTAAAAACCCTTTTAATGTAGTATTGCCCATAATGAAGCTTCTATAGTCTGTGTTAAAGGGTGGAGACTAAAAGAGTCTTTGCATACAATTAATGAACTTGTATGTACCATACCATGTACCATGTACCAGTCAATATTTATATTGATAATGGGAAGCAATGCTAGTAATGCTAGTGTGTGAGGCGTTTCTCAAAGTGATAAACGAACAAATTATTATCGCTCCACTTTACAGTTCCCCAGGGCTCTACTGAGCTTTTTAGCATCTTTCAGCTCATTGTTGTTTTTTAGGCTCCCATCTTTACTGTTTGGGTCACTGTCACTATTCTAAAAATTGTTTTCACGCATACCAGGCAGCTATGTTCAGCAAAACAAACAAACAAACAAAGCTCACTAATACTCTACCTCCTCAGCACAAACAGTTAGCATCTAGCTGGTGAACATGTTGAAGCATTTAGCAATCAAGAGATTTCCTTCAGGAGTTGGTGGAGACCAAAACAGAGCTGAAAGAGAGTGAATAATGGATTTACATTCTTAAAGTGGCAACAAAACCTGACTGGAAATGAATGATGCTGCTGCCCTGTAGCTGCTGGATGTCTTTGCTAACAGGCTCGCCATCACAACTTTATTGTGATTGACTGATTGTGTTAAAAGTCGGCTGGACTGCCGAACAAAAAAACATTTTTTATAACAAACAATGCTGCGCAACATAAATGCATTGTTTTTGCAAATGTGAAGCAAATATATTGCCTAAACTGGGAAACTTGCATGATGCATCAGACTACTCTGCATTGAAGAATCATGTTTGTGTGTGCTCTTAGGTCAGAGGAAATGCTCCTTGAAACATGTTTCCAGGGAGAGACCTTGTTTGATATTCTTGAGGAAAATCAGTTGACCATCTCAGATTCTGGATATGTATTGATCTTATACAGATATCTGTGAACTAACTGCTTAATTGTGATTTGGTTTTAAACTTGGCCAAGTCTCCTCGATGTTCAGAGTGCCTAAGGCTAATCAACATTTAATTTGTCTCTGTGGTGGGATAATCCTTGTGAGGGTTGTCATGTTCTTGGGTTGAATCGGATCTAGTTTCAGGTAAATTCCTTAATCAAACTGCAGCGAAGACACTAACAGGTACTTACTGGTACTTTTTTACAGCTGTGCACGTGGACACTATAAACTAATAACACTAGCATACATCTAGTATAATAATGTGAAGAATACATTATTTTCTCCAGGAACATTAATGTTAAAAATGATAGGAACATCTGTCAAGAAAAATGCAATCATGTACAAGCCAACATAGATAGATATGCTGTAGCTATGACACCATGGCACTGCAAACTGCACATTACAACGTGTATAAAATGTGAACTTTCTCGGGGGTTTGTGCTTTATCCCTTCAGCTACTTTCCTTTTAAACAAGTTGTAATTTCTTGTCACCTACTGTAAATATTGACAGCGGGTTGTCTCTCGTTTTCATTGCGCTCCCTCAAATGGTTGTGGTCCATTATGTCTTTTTATTTAATGGGTATTTACAGTATTATTCTTCCTTGTGCTATTCCTAGTTACTACTGTCCGTAAAGCAAACTGCCTCTTGGGGACATTAAAGATTGACTCTGCTCTACATTGTCCGACATTACTGTCCTCAAATCTCCCTCTTAGTGGGCAGTAAATATTGCTGCGAGCAGCAAGCTGTTAGTGGTGGCCTCTGGCCCTTAAGAGTAAAAGCAATATGGTGCTTACAAAGATGGGGAAAACCCAGATTAGGATTCTGCTTAGGGGTGTAACATTTTGTTTAGTTTTCTACAGCTGGGCACTACTGGACTGAAACAATTTCCTTAACATGACCTGCAGAGAAACTACAGGTGTGACATTTTACATTTTACGACTTAAATCAAGCAAGGTGTGAGTAAGCTGTGGTCAGCAAAACAAAACATTTCACATAAACTCATATTTAATGTCGGTTGCATATCGGTGTTTGCCTTAGTGTCTTAGTGCTCTAGCATTTATGTTTCCAAGGTTAGACTAATGGCAGGTCACATAGTTAAGTTGTCGATACGTTGATATTTACACACACATTGCTTTGAGCCAATTTTGAGTCAATATGTGCTTTATTAGGACCACATCATTGATGCAAATACCTCATTCCTCTAGAAATTGAGACAGCACGTAAATAACTAATAAATGAGCACTTCAGATATACTTTGTATGTAAATGTATGAGTATGTATAGGTCAAATATGTATCAAGAAATAAAGTTGAGTAGAGGGAGGACGAGCCAGAGATCCACAGGTGTTCTTGGACCTGTTTCACCATTGAATGTCTCTGTTTTACTTTGAAAACGAAACTTATCTTTCACTAAAACAACACTGCACTCAGCCTGTGAGAACAGTTTTATAAAGTCTTGCATTGTTCTGGAGAAAATAGCAAGCACGCGTTGCAAAGTGGTGTAGAGTTCCAATAAAATGACACAACCCAGTTGCATTGTTTGATC
Organism: Nannoperca obscura; assembly: GCA_036024295.1. Taxonomy (NCBI): domain Eukaryota; kingdom Metazoa; phylum Chordata; class Actinopteri; order Centrarchiformes; family Percichthyidae; genus Nannoperca; species Nannoperca obscura. The sequence continues at coordinate 4,890 of JAVQJL010101324.1, read as the reverse complement.
CAGTGTTTTTGGAGCCCGACCCATACTAGGGACTGATAGTCAAGATACCTCTCCCTCTACCATTCTCTTTTCAGCCTGTCTTTCAAGTCCACCACCTTAAGGGACGTGACATTCTAAATTGCTGTAGCATCCCTTAAAGGACACATACTGAGATTGTTGTGATAAAATGGAATGATTTCTCCCACACCCATTGCATTCAGACAAATTCATCCACGAAGACAAAAAGGAAATGTTTTGAATTACATTGAACTGATTCACGTGGGATTTGATTTGGATTTATATCAGGGGATAATTCTTGTCAAATCTGTGGCAAGTTTTGTCTCAATGATTTGTTACACCTGTGAGTGCCATTGCCTGTGACAGATGATAAGCACGCCGTGGACACCAAGTCTGTAAAAATGATTTTGAAGGCAGCGAGTACTTTCAAGGGTGAATGACTCATAAAGTGAAATGCCTGTGTGTCTAGTGCTTGCAGCCCCACAGCAGTAAACAATACAACTGAGCTTTAATGATTGAGGATCGAATGAGGCCCACAGTGGGCTCTGAAATGGAAATATGAGAGGTTACTACACTAATGCCATGAGGGAGATATATGGTAGCCATTTGAAATTGATAGATGCCTTCCGGCGTTGTTAGGGCTCTGTCTGTGTTGGTATGTTCAGTGTATCTATTGAGGTAGTGGATCATGTGAGTGCTGGCTTTATTGCTGCAAACTGAAAAAGAACAAACCCATTTGCAATCTGGGAGATGCAGGAGAGGGTTGACGTGGAACTGTGGTCTGGCCATAGAAGACTGGGGCAGGAATCCTGTACATCAGAGGGAGGTTCTGAGGGCAAGATGAATGTTAGGAGGAAGAGGCTTTTTGCAGTTAAAACAGAGAGGATTAAACATCCAGTAGAGCTTGAAACATCTTAAAATGTCTTGAGTGTAGTCAAATGAGATCTTTAAGATTTCTGAAAATGGATGGACGTCCAGGTAGTTTCTATAAGTGGGTTCACATTAGCCGTCTGTCCACTGAAAAAAGAACGGTTTGACATCATATCCTGTGTGGCGGGCAATAAATAAATATTGAGTAGAAAATTCAATCACATTCTGTAAACAGTGTATGAGAGGGATGCTGCAGCATGTCACCGGGCAGTGCATGTAATGGCACATCACTATATTAATGACTTCTTCATTTCCAAACACAGTACATTAGTATTTCTATTGCCACACTGGGCAAATAAGCAAGGCAAAGAGTAACAACGGGGAACTCTTACGAGCCAGAGCAGGCTGAGAGATTCCATCTAAATAGGAAATGCATGCTTGAATTCTTCCATTACATGCATTTCGATTGAAGTGAATGGGAGGCAGAGTAAAAATTTGCAGGGCAGAGTGTTAGGTGTCTGTACCTTATCGCTTCTGCTACAACATATCACATTATGTAAGCTTACAAAATACATTTGCAACTGAAATGCATAGCAGACCACAAGCCTCAACATTTAAAATTCAAAAATAACACTTGGTGCACATCTTTGCCTTACAAAGCTTAGCAGCTTAGAAATGTGTTCAAAATACAACTGTGTTCTTTTTTTCGATCGGTCGGTCAACAGAAATGAATCTGCAGCTATTTTATTAACTGATAAACCATTTTAGTGATTTTTTAAATTAAAAATGCAAAACTTTGGCAGTAACAGTCTTGACTGTGACATTTCTGCTGTTTATCTTTAACCTGCATTTTAGTAAATTACATATCTTTGGGTTTTGAACTATTGGACAGAAAAAAACAACACATTTGATGACAACACCATGGGCTCTCAGACATTCACTCTTTTCTGATGTTTCATAGACCAAATTATATCATTTTTAGTTGTTGCTCTCAACAACCACTTTTAAGTATCCTCCTTTAGAACAAAAGATACAACGAGAGTTTATAGATCCCAGAGGGGGAATTCACATTGCAGCAGCATGTAGGGTAAAAGAAACCAAGATATTCTCTTAAAACCAAAAGCAGCGCTGACTGTTGTATTTTAAGCATACTCCTTTGGAACAAAAGATAAAATAAGAGTTTATAGATCCCTGAGGGGAAATTCACATCTTGAAGATGTTGATGATTATTATAATAATGCCATACATAAGACAACAACAATAATGTGAGTATATCAGTAAATGTGAGAATCCATAAATTGTGAGTATGTATGAGTGGAGAATGTGGTTAATTGATTGATTGATTGTTAATTGATAGCTACACACACAAACACACACACACACACACACACACACAGGGGAGGGAGACTCTTTTTCCTATTTACATTTACCACCGCAGTAGTTGCCCCCAGGGCAACACAACATAATGAGAGTATTTTCCCGACTTCCTTAAAACCCATGCGACCTCCTTAAACATGACAGGTCACACTGTCAGCCAAGTACACTGGGGCAGTAGACTGATGCTGAACAACAGCTGAGATACCTGTTCTTATTTCTTACAACAATCTTATAACAGCACTTTTTCTAGCAGTCTTTGTATGAAAACAGAGGCTTTGATGCAACAGCACGGAATGTATAAAATCCCGATCCTAGAGACACACCGCATTACATGGCTTGACCTTGCAAAATAAAGAAAAAAAAAATGTGCACACAACATACACCTATATTATTTCAAAATGACTTTAGGTGTAATGTGATGTGTGAAAAAAGGGCTAAAACAGGAGCAATGCATTTTTTTTTTATAATTCTGATAAGCTGGTGTAAATACAAACATTCAGCGCATATAAAAAGAAGGACGCATACAAAGAGTTGTGAGAAAGAGAGACATTATATAACTAGTGAACCACTGACATGAATGCATCACATATGGGACACTGTAGGAATAAACATGCAGCTCTCAGGAAGCTGCCCCAGTGCAAACCAAAGCCCAGTCTAATAACACGGCTAACTGACTAGCATGCAATCTGCTGTACCTGTTGGAAGCTCACTCTGTCCATGGAGGTCCTATAAGATCTCTATCCCCTTTTGGGATTCACTGATAAAATGAAAACACTTGTTATTGCTGGCATTAAATTCACCTCCTCCCCCCCGGTCACTGCCACGTCGTCTGCCTCCACCCTAACCAAGCATATTCTGTAACACCAACCTTGCCCGGGCTGCATTTTATTGAGTTAAACTTGGAACTATGTATTTATATCTTCAACTGTACTTTAGCTGCAGGGTCATTTTTATTTTACTGTTTGAGTTTTCTTATTCTATTTTATTATGCTTTATTCTTATTTATGTGTAGGTTTTTATTTTGTCTTCTTAGATTGCTTTCTGTCTGTATGTATATATGTAAAGCACATATGGTGAAAGATGCTGTGCTAATAAACCTGCGTTGCCATCCTGGAGTAGAAAGTATACTCTGTGTGTATCTCTGCTTGAATCCAAGAAAACAAATATTTCAGAACTTACTGTACCATACTTTGTCTCATGGGCAGGAGGTACAGAGTTTTTGGCATGGAGCGTTTCTTCCTAAAGGACAAGAATAATGTTTATAGAAAACGACAAATGAGGTATTTGAAGCAAACAATGGAAAGTAGTAAATAGGGGGATTGACTTATTTAAATGTACCCAAGTTGCCACCCATTCAGAGATGTGGCTCAGTGACAGGGCTCTTTACTGGTAAGCTCAACTCTATTCAGCTTGTTTTGACTCGACTCGCTTCACTCCATTGATTCCCAACACTTTTGCTTGCTGCCACTCTCACTCATTGTGCAGATTCCCTGTCAAGCCAAGATTTAGATAGGGCCCCAAGTGACACTCAGCAACACCCTCACACACAAACACAGTGAGCTGTCTTTTTCCCTCCTTGGCTAATTAGTCATTCACTCAGTCACTGTGGGCACACTCATGTCTTGGCTGTCACTCTGTAATTGCTGGAATATGTTAAGACAACATCTAATTTGGACACGGGTCACCGGGGAGATGCCGGCTGAGACCTTTTCAGCTCTTCAGCTGAGATGAGACACTGAAGGATGAGGGGGTCTGGACGTTTTATGAATGTTGTGCTGGTGGCAACCTCAACTCAGGAGAAGAAGCTGCTCCTTCAGAGGATTCATAAGCAATATATACATATTTAATACATTGTAATGTAGCTTTAAGCAGAACTGCAATAATTGCTTAGTTTTTTTTATAGATGTCCTTTAGTGACATATGAGATACTTATATTAATTACCTGTAGCGTGTCACTTGTCTGAATTATATGAAGTGATTGGTGGTCAGGTTTGTTGCAATGGGATTTTATGTTTTCTATTCATTTTATTTGGGCTTTGAAATAATAAAAATACAGTACACCAACATGTGTCAGGAGGTTGATGACGTGGACTCGATTCTACAATATTATAATATAAATTACATTTATTAACATACATTTTTTTCCTTCCTTTTGAGATGCTTGAGACTCTTCTGATAGACACACAATGCCTTCTTTGAGTCACATTTTACTGCAACAGATGCACTGGTCAAAGAGAAGACGTGCTACTAATGACAGACCGGGTTTGCTTTCGCATCGGGGACTGCGCTGTAACGCTCTTGATAAAGATGGATGCCTCATTGTTCAGTGTAAACCTCTTGATGAGGCCTAATGAACGCAAAAGAGGTGAAAAGGAAGCACTGTCAACACAATTAAAGTTTACTGAGTTGTTAATGTGCTCATTACGTTCAGCCTATTGTGACTTAATCAGGATTTCTTGAAGGGTTTTGGTGCCGCGTGAAACAATGTTGGAAATAATTGCAATAAAAGCGTTGATTAGATTACAGGTGTTAATATTCAATTCAATTCAATTTTATTTATATAGCGCCATATCATAACAAAGTTATCTCAGGGCACTCAATCACATGGAGCCGGTCGAGACCAACTTCCACACACACAAAGACCCA